>CM055265.1:101298775-101450893 GCA_029237695.1 Conchocele bisecta
CAACAGTCGACAAAAAATTAAGATAGCGGTGTAAGGGTTAAGTTGAATTGCGTGTGCCATAGGCGTAAGAGCGTTTCAATTATTTGTGGGGGGGGGGGGGGGGGGGGGGGTGGCAAACTATTTTGCTGCATGTAAAGTTATATATGTTCGTTATGTCTTTGCTTAATATGCTACAGTACATTGTCCTGTACTACATGCATATATAGCAAAGATATACATGGTGTAGTGATGCAATTAAATATACGTTTTATGCTATGCCCTTATAATAGCGTAACATGTAACCAGAACTGTTTGTAATTCCCTCTAAGTTAAACGATACATTATTGGATGAATAAACGTTTGCAGGCTGTGACATTGGTAAATGTATGACATACCGAGAGGGTACGTTGTAATGAATTGGTGACCGAGTGAGATGTTTTGTGAGAAAGATACGTTATTCTATTTTAATTAGCGTTTTAGCAGCAATCTTGCTAGAAAAACATGCCAAATGAATAGGTACAAAACCTTAAGGACCCGTTCTATACCTGATCATCGTTTGATTCAAAGATAATTGCTTCGTAAATATGATAGAATATATGTATAACATATATGTGAATACTGCCTCGTTACTGTATCCTATACGGCACATGGAGTGGCCAAATCGGCCATCCTTGTGTGTTCCAGCCATCAGCCAGTTTCACCTGTTCTGCCGTTTGACAAAGAACTCAAAATGTGAAGTAGAACATATGATATAAAATAGCTAATCACATGTAGAAAAGCCAGGAGAACGGACTCCTATCAATTATATTATACCAAACTGTAAAATATGTCAGTTTTCAGGACAGGTTTGTGCCTGTGTTTTTTTACAACATGAACCACCATTATAAATAACTCGTACACAGAAAATCGCACAGTGTATCACCTTTACCTGGCAAACCACACAACACGTAGCATATATACCCACTACTATACTATTAGTCCGGGGGCAAATGTACCTATACGTATACGAATCCGGCACCTCATGTTAATTTTTGGCACCCGATTATTTTATAAACTTGAATGTATAAGGTATCCAAAAAATCCTGGTGCCATATTTTGAAACCACGGTCAAGGTCATTTCAAGGTCATTGAACTTCATGCATCCTTGGTGTCCGAATAATTATATGGATAGGCTAATGTTCAGTTCTCATGGAACGGATAACCGTATAAGTTGCTCAGAAGATTGGAATAATATATATTATGCGTCTTACTAGCAGAAAGACACAATTATGTTCAATTCACGGCGGTTATATTTTCAAGATGGCCGCCAAAATGCTACGTTTTCAAATAGGCTGGTATGTAAGACACGTATGAGCGTAAGTTCATGTATATATACACATACTTTTGTGGTTTCAAGTATCGTATAAGAAATGTAGTGATGCCGTTTCTTACGATTTACCATATTTACATTTCAAAATGGCCGCCAAACTGCCTTTTCTTATGAATACAGGTAGTGATGTCAGTGCACACGTCCATTACTTTGCTCAAGAAAGTGAAATCAGCCAACCTGATATGCTATTGATAATAATGTCTTTGCTAGCAACGTCATAATAATCACGGCAATCATGTTTACTTTCAAAATTGCCACCAAAATAAAACGATTTACGAAGCATAGACCAGTGAAAAAGGCAAATAGTGAAATTCATGTGGATGCTTTAATCCATGCTTCCATATCAAAGATTCTAACAGTACATCAGAAATATATGTGCCAAATATTCAATGAGTTGTCGTGGTTTATATCACATTTGCTAGTCAAGTATATACATACCTCACACATATATTGCATACTTGGAAGTGTATACACATGTGTTCGAACATAGTGTGCTTTACCCACATACATGTAGTCGGTATCAAAGAATACACCATTATGCGAAGTAACATATGCAAATTATGTCACATACTCTATGAGGTTTTACAATATTTATACATGCATTCTCCTTAATTTGTGTACATGCTGCACAAGGATATGATTTAATCGGAATATTTACACAGATTTTCGAACATACTAAACTAATTGTCATTGTGGTTATAAATAGTTACTAATATTTTGGTTATACGGCTCTGCTTATGAGCAGTATGAATGAATAGCACTTTTGAAGTTGATGATATTCATGAAACTTGCATAGACTAAATAAGTTTTCATCAATACAATATGTACCGTATATACAAAACTATAGTATACATAGTTATAGCGATATCATCTTTTGCATAATGTGAAATTAGTATTCGGGTTAAGCTGAATCTGATACATACACTGCATTCAGAAACAAGAGGGCCATGATGGCCCTAATTCGCTCACCTGACTCCATGAACACCAGAGGAGAATGTGACATTGAGTTCATGTGTTTTAAAAAAATTGTGCTATTTTTAGATGGCGGTCATCTTGGATTAAGCGATGACTCTCATTTTACAAAATCTGAAAATGCTTCACTCAGCATCGGCCATGTGGTTCCTGAGAAAAAGACGTTAAAAATCTTGAATAAATGGACCTTTTGGTGGCCATCATGGATGACATAATCATCCGATTCCGACAAATATTGCACCAGAGTGATCGCCTCATTGATACCTTCAATTTGATATATGACATGACCATATTCAGTCAAAAATAAAATTTGACCCCAATTTGACCCCACGTGCCACGCCCATTTTTGACCCCGAGGTCACCATTTTAACAACTTTCAAAGAGCAATTTTACATCGATCATTCCTACCAAGTTTCGTCGAAATCCGGCTAGCGGTTCATGAGAAGAAGATTTTTTAAGAATTTATGCTATTTTTAGACGGCGGCCATTTTGGATTAGCGATGACCTCTATTTCAACAAATCTGAAAAGGCTTCACCCATGGACCAAAACTTTTAAGTTTGGCTACCATGGGCCAAGCGGTTCATGTGAAGAAGAATTTTGAAATCTCTAATAAAAGAACGACCTTTTGACCTTTCGGCGGCCATCTTGGATGACATAACAATCCGATTTCGACAAAAAATGCACCAGAGTGATCGCCTCATTGATACCTTCAATTTGATATATGAAATGACCATATTCAGTCAAAAATAAAATTTGACCCCAATTTGACACCATGGGCCACGCCCATTTTTGACCCCAGGGTCACCATTTTAACAACTTTGAAAGAGCAATGTACATCGATCATTCCTACCAAGTTTTGTCGAAATCCGGTTGGCGGTTCTTGAGAAGAAGATTTTTTAAGAATTTGTGCTATTTTTAGACGGCGACCATCTTGGATTACGTAATGACGTCATTTTAACAATTTTGTAATCCCCCTACCTAAGGACCATGACCATGAAGTTTGGTGACCATAGGCCCAATGGTTACCGAGGAGAAGACGTTTGAAAATGTTCACGGACGACGACGACGACGACGACGGACGACGGACACATTGCGGTAACAATAGCTCACATGAGCTTCGCTCAGGTGAGCTAAAAAGTAGAACAATTCCGACAATGATATTTGCATATCCTATGCACTTTTTAGAAGTCAGTTAGCGAGTTTGACAATGGTTAATTTAAATAATTCAATACGTCCAGTAATGATACGTTTCCTCATAATGAAGGTCACATGCATCGCATGTTTATTATTAAGTGTATACTAGAAAGCAATAAACCATATGTACCATAAATAATGTCAACATGTTAATACTATAAAAATAAAAATGCGCATGGTAGGAGGACAGCATTTTTTAACGACACACTTAACCATTATATATATGCTATTTGTATGAGCTTATATTATATAAGTAAAATAATATGTCAGCATACTCTGTATTCAGAGCTGATTGTGGGCTTGGTCACGTTCTTCTATGATATTCGTTACAGCGGAGAATGTAAACATGTACATGCGTATATGTCATACCATGTGCTAATCGTGTCCATTAACTGTCATCATTCCTGTATTTTCATAGTGCTCGTCTGTTTGTTATCATGGTTTATGCAATACACGATTATTGCGCACAGTCCGGTGGCACAACAGACTGGTATATATTAGAAAAGATACATGATCTGATATCATTATGATGATGAAAGCTAAGACATTTGTAGATAAGTGCTGGTCTGTATTATTTGTTAGCTAGAGATCATTGTAATGCATAGTTTCCTTCATATCTTATGTGAAATTTGCTATTTATATAGTATTACATGAAAGAAGCTGAATAGTTAGATCATCTAGTATGGTGTCTGGTTAACAGTGAATCCATCCTCATTTGGATTTCGTATATATCATTTTACTCGGAGAATTAGAAACGGCTATATATTATGGGGGAGATGCTATCCCAATGTGGGTCCTGTATGGAAGTAACTCAGTACGGTCCCACCAATAATAATCAAAGTACTGAAAGTACAGAGCTGCGAGCCCAACTGAAATGGGTGGTAAACAGTGTTTTAGTATATTCTCCTTTAACTATTTCAAATAGAGTAATTGTAGTAAATGGTGTTATGGGAAACTTTTATCAATTTTCGACATCATTTAAGGAAAATATGACTGATTTTTTAAATCAATATCGGCGAAATACGGCGATGCGATAAGGGTGGTAATTCCATATCCGGATTCACTCTTCAAACACCTGTGGTTATAGTGTTGTTTTATGCAAATTTGTACACGCCGTAGTTGTGAATGAAAAAATCCAGACAGTTGCCAGACAGGTGTGTTTCGGGTTTACACACCATTAATGCGCGACCAAAATATTCCGTTTTATTTGTGGAAAATGAACGGCTAAATCTGAGGTTCCATTGATTTTTCTTCAATTAATTATGTACCAAAGATATACATTATAATAAATGTGAAATGTAAAATAGCATAAAACGAGTCGTTAACAATGACCTAGATACGAGATGTATACATATGCGCCACAAGAAAAAATAGCGCCGTGATATCTGACTGTATTTTGAGAACCGGCCACATAAGCTGCGAGAGGCTCGCAGCTAATAATGATTATACTACATTACCACAAACCTTGAATACAATCCTATATGTTTAGAGTTTCGACCTTAGATTTGTGACCTTATCAAAACTATAAAAGAAGATACACAGAGGAGACCAACGAACCCATGAACACATATATATAGCGTAATACACACGGGTAGCAGCATGGCACGTGTTCACGTGACACGTGTATACATTAACTATCGCATATAGCCCTGCATGAGTCATGATGAACTGCGTTCGAATATGCATTTATTAGAAATAAGTAGGTCACAGTAAGTAAATATAAACGTTATGAGGCATCAGACATTGAAATTATAATTGCATAAGGCCTGTGCTTTAATACTTATTTTAATTAATGAAACCTGACACACATATTCAGTAGATGATCATTATATGGTATTTATCCTGTTTTTGTTATTTTGATAAATACAATTCTACATTATTTTTAATTTGCATGACCTTTAACTGGCATTCAACTTAACAAAATGAAATACAAATACATTACATAACTAGACATTATTTTTGTAAAACGTGGATATGGCCTCATGGCATACTAGACTCTAACTGGAGAAACTCTTCCAAACATTTCTACTTTTCGACGTAACACAGGCGGACGGACGGACGGACATACGGAACATCAAGAGCAGTGCAATATGCCTCCCCCCTTTGCTATCGCATAGAGGGGCATATAAACATTTCTGAAGATATTTTGCTTTAGAAATACATGTCTTTATACGAATAAATGCGGAATTATGACAAAGAATACATATGTAGTTTGATTTGTTTAATTTAAAAGTATCAACATCCTCGACCTACTATGATATTGAAATTGCTTTGATGACTGATTCACCAAATAAATTTATTATCAATAGCAGTTAAAATATTGACACTTTGTTGTATTTAAAAGTATATATATCATCAAGTTTGTCTTGATGTTCAATGACCTTGAAAGGACATTGAACTTAATTAAAAAGAAATGGCACCGTACTTTTTTGAAAGCTGAACCATATAAGGTTATAATATAAAACAACAACGAGAAGAAAAATTAACACGATGTGCCACATTCATGGCGATTACCCCGAATTATAACGACAACGTTATGTTCATACCAGGGTGAATTAATGTACTCGCCCATCATGAGCTCCACTAGTAAGAAACACATTAAGTCCACTTTGGTCGTGGCTGGTGAAAAAAAGAGAACATTATCTTACAGATTTCTAGAGATATATTTTCTAGGGTAATAACTTAATGGTATATGCACACCTTACTGTTATAGCAGTACTAAAAAGAAAACGTTGCCGTTTTCCTTCAGTGACCTTGAACATATAATGATGTGACCTTAAACTTGATAGTTGTTGTTGGATTCCTTGATTGCAGTTGATTTTTAATTATTGTGATGCATACCACCGAAGATATTGATACTTCAACTGATCTAAATCCTTGGTTTTAGGGCATAAATACCTGGATTTTGACCTAGATTTTGAATGACCTTGAAAGTGTGCGAAAAAAATGGCACCCGGATTTGTCGGAAAGTTGGATCTCAGACGAATACAAAACCACTAATAAAGAAAAAATAACATGAGGTGCCGGATTCTGAGCAATTTCCCCCAGACTATATGTTATTAGCTATCAAATTCAGTGACATGTAGGGAGTTACCTGAGTGTATTGTCCCTGGTGTCTACTCACCTACTATGCAAGTAAATATGGCTTTACCTATGGGTAGCACGTACACTAACATAGACTGCGCATCAGATTGAGAAGCTTACACATCAACATTTATTTTGATATTGATGGGAGAAATGCTCAGATATATCGTATTTTGTATAATTTTCTGGCATAATATTTATAGCTTGCCGTTGTCATATGTGTCTATTATGTATTGCACCAATATGAATATAACATATGTGAATATTGGCTTGTTACTGTATACTATATGGAGCATTGAGTTGCCATCTCCGCCATCTTTGTATGTACAAGCCATCGTACAGTTTCACCACTTCGTGCGTTTGACACATACAGCAAATAATGTGACAGTAAACCAAATAAAATCTGGTGCAATACATAATAGACAGATGTGACAACGGCAAGCTATAAATATAATGCCAGCAAACTGTACAAATGACGAGATATCTTGAGCATTTCTCACATCAATCTCAAAATAAATTTTGATGCGTTAACTTGTCAATCTAATGCACAGCCTATTGTTATTGTACATAGTAGGTGAGTAAACACCAGGGACAAAACACTCAGGTAACTGCTTACATATCACTGGATTTGATAGCTAATAACAGAGTACAGTAGTTGGTACATCTATATATGGTGTGTGTTTTGTGGGTATATACGATATGTGTGGTGTGGTTGGTCAGCCAAGTAAAAGTGATACACTGTACGATTTTCTGTGTATGAGGGTACTTATAATGGTGGTAGGCACAAACCTGTCCAGAAAACTGACATATTTTACAGTTTGGTGTCATATAATTGATAGGAGTCTGTTCTCCTGGCTTTTCTACATGCTATTAGCTACATTATACCATATGTTCTGCTTCACATTTTTTTTTGTCAAACAGCAGAACAGGTGAAACTGGCTGATGGCTGGAACACACAAAGATGGCCGGCCTACTTTCATGAGCCGTATAGGATACAGTAACAAGGCAGTATTCACATACAATGTATATGTTATACATATATTCTATCATATTTACGAAGCAATTATCTTTGAATTAAACGATGATCATGTGTAGAACAGGTCCTTAATGGGCAACACAATAATTCCAGATATTGTTATAAAATAGAGCGTAATATACGCAATGAGATTCTCGGTTGTTTAATTCTTCAATTAAGTATATTGCACAGGTTAGTTTCAACACATTGGTGTCAATGTGAAATTTAAAAACAGGTCGTTGAAAATATTCATCCGAATCTCCACAAAAAGTAGTCCTTCGATCTAGTTCACACGAACGAAACTATAACACAGGCTATAAACATCCTATGTAAAAAGAAACAAATGGACATAACTCCAAAATAGAAACGATATCTATGAATGTGTGAAAATATTTATTTTTTAAATATTCCATACGATATTCAACTTATGCTCCGGACAAGAAACGACAAAAAGAAAAAAGAGCGACAACTGAAACAATAGCGATGAAATTATCCAAATTAGCGATAATAGAATAGTGCGACACACCTTTGACTCAATATCTTGTATGCGTGTGTGAAATTTTGTTAAAATATTGCACACGCTATTCAACTTAACCCTTACACCGCTATCTTAATTTGTTGTCGTCTGTTGTTTATTTTCCAGTTTTATCACCATGCTTTAACAGCACTTTAGAATAAGTGCTGTCAAAACATGTTTTTACTGAGAAATAAGGCAAGATAAAAGTAACAGCAAACGACAATTTGTGTGCGTAGCGGTATAAGGGTTAATATGGTCCAGCCAAGAAAATGTCTCCAGACATGACTGCTTGTTGACCACGTCAAATTCATAATTAGGTTTGAGGCGGCTTTCAGCTGCGCCGAAAACCTATTATATTCGTTGGGGTTTTTTTATGGGGTTTTTTTTTGGGTTTTTTTTTTATTCAGCCGTTCAGTCTACAGCCCAAACCGCTGGTCGGATCGACTTCAAATTTTGCATGCCGATTCGGATCAAGTGTGAGCAGAGACTTTCAGAGATTTTCAAATATCTCTTAATGCCACTTTCCACGAAACCGGAAGTGACGTAATACTTTCTATAACTTCCTTATTTTCCAACCGATTTCAAAAATTCTTTTTGCATTGGAAAGCTGACAAAACTCTCTATCTCGAACTCGTTGACAGTTCTCTGCTATCTGCTATAGGCATTTGAAGTTGAACAATGTACATACTTTTCAACGATTTTGCCGATTTTTTGCCGAATTTCGGCTGATAACTGGTGGTCTTTACAAACGTTTTCCAATTTGTACAGTAATGTCAGCAACATAATTTCTTGCCAGTGTGATAGGGGAGTGTCAGGCGCATAAAAGATGATAATTTTCAGAGCTCTATCTTGACTACTTCCGGTTCTATTGGATGTCAAAGATGAAAGTCTTTTTTTCAAGTTTTCAAAATAGAGCAAACGGATGTGACGTCAGCTTCGTTATTTATCAATATATTTCAAAATTTCTTGCTGCGGTCGATATTTCAGTCCTTTAGCTAAAACTTTCCCGCTTTGTGCCAGGCCTATGGTGAAAAACAAACGAAAACTTCACTGGCGGAATATTGCACATATTTATTATTAGGTGTATTTACAAATGGCGTAAACTGCAATTTAAGGGCGATAACTATCGAAAAATAATCATCCGCTGACATACGGGCTCCCTCCATCTACACCAAGCCGCTGGTCGGATTGACTTAAAATTTTGCATGCCGATTCGGATCAAGTGTGAGCAGAGACTCAGAGATTTTCAGATATCTTGTAATGCTACTTTCCACGAAAACGGAAGTGACGTCATACTTCCAATAACTTCCTTATTTTCCAACCGATTTCAAGAATTCTTTTTGCATTGGAAAGCTGACAAAATCTCAAACTCGCTGACAGTTTTCGGCTATCTGCTCAAATAAAAGAGCTATATGCATTTGAAGTTGAAAAATGTACATACTTTTCAACGATTTTGCCGAATTTCGGCTGATAACTGGTGGTCTTTACAAACGTTTTCCAATTTGTACAGTACTGTCAGCAACATAATTTCTTGCCAGGGTGATAGGGGAGTGTCAGCCGCATGAAAGATGCTATATCTTGACTACTTACGGCTCTATTCGATGTCAAAGATGAACGTATTTTTTCAAGTTTTCAAAATAGAGCAAACGGATGTGACGTCAGCTTCGTTATTTATCATTCGATTTCAATTGTTTTTGCTGTAGTCGATATTTCAGTCCTTTAGCTAAAACTTTGGCTGAGGATCGAACCCGGTATCCCTCGCTCCGAGTACATCGCTCTACCTCTAAGCTAACCTGCCCCACATCGGTGTGATGATGCGAACACAATAATGTTGGACTGTTCATTGTAAAACTTCAGAAATTCTTTTTGCAACCGATAGTTTACACCTTGGGCTAAAGCTTAGTTACACATGAAATCAATGTTTGAGGCTCAAACCGTTGATGCAGCTCAAGCTGCTCTAGTATTTACACTGGCCTTAAATTCATAATGGAAACGCCCATTCAACGTATTGCGTTTATATCCCACTAGCCTACATTACATTATCCCCATGTGACGTCACATCTGTGTTCTATGAACACATTTTCTTGTTTACTATTATTGTTATAAAGCTGACAGATAATCCTTGTCATATGTTCTCGTGCTTGAAGATACTCTAAGTAATTACTTATTACAAATTTGGCTGCAACTAAGATTTTTAAAAAGCATAGGCCTAAACTTTATCGAAAATCAAACTATGGTCTCACGGGACAGTGGGCAGCTAGCTTTAAAAAGGGGGTGGACGATTTTCTAAATACTTCACTACCGACCCTGTAAGTTGCACCAGTGTGTCTAGAAAAATAGGTTTATGAATATTTCTTGACTTTGGGAGGCTTGACAAGGTGTATTTTTTTAGAGTATTTCATAATTCTACGAAACTGAATGTTAGCTCCAGTTGATTTTGACATCTTGGAAAATGTCGCCTGCTATGCTGTCTCGCAGGTACGGTTTCGCGTCAGAATTTAAGGATATTCGGGCATTTGTAGCGAAAATTGAGAGCTGGTTATGACCCCGCTTTGAAATCATTTTCAGAAAATGGTGTGTTACAAGTGATAGAACAAGACATAACAAAGTATCTGTGCTTCATATTTTCATGAAAACAATTCCGATAAATTCAGTCGTGTTGAAACTTTTGGCCAAAAATAGGTGGGTGGAGTAACTTTGTAAAAAATTAATTGAACACATCTGATGCGGTTACTGGATTTTTATTGCGGCGCGCGATTTGTACTTCATTTGCGAATATTTTTCAATACTTGTCGCAAGAGCCTCCTTAACTGATTGTGAGAGGCGGTGATTTTCATAAGTCACCCGCCGCCCTCAGAAAAGCAGTCAATTTTGGCTATTTTGAACCGTCCCGTGATGCCTATAGTTTCGCAGAAACTTTTTTATTGTTGTTGTTGTAGAGATCTACATGTCTGTGTGAAACCCGCACTTATTTTTCGCGGCACCAACATACTTCTAGTAAACGCCTGCTCTCTTGTGTCAGTCTCTGAATGATACTCTGCCCCCCCCCACCCCACCCCCCCTCTCAATATTGCCCCCCCCCCACCGGCCCCCCCCCCCGGCCCCCCCCCCCCCCACCCCTCCTGCTCCTACGCATATGTGTGCAATATTTTAACAACTTCACACACGCATACAAGATATTGAGGTGTGTCGCACGCAAGAATGAATATTCTAGCATCGTTAATTTGGATAATTTCATCGCTATTTTTTTTAATTATCGCTCTTTTTTCTTGTCTTTTTTTTATTTCGTGTCCTGAGCAGAAGTTCAATATCGTATGGAATATCCATTTGTTTCTTTTTACATAGGATGTTTACAGCCTGTGTTATAGTTTCGTTCGTGTGAACCAGATCGAAGGACTACTTTTTGTGGAGATTCGGATGAATATTTTCAACGACCTGTTTATAGCTCGCCTGCACGAAGCTAATGGCATACCCCCGACGTTGTCGGCGTCAGCGTCCACAAACTTAAAGGTTCATGCCCACTCAGTAGGCACATAATGTTCTTTATACAAGATACATCATCTGAGACATTTTCTGACAAAATAAGCATTCATTCACCATTACCCCATGTATTGAGTGGCAGTATTATGCATTTCATATCAGAAGTAAATGTCCATACTGATATCAGGGGCGATAACCGTGTTTCCTGTGTTTCCTTAAAATGTTAACGGACATTACTATTTATCCTCTGTATTTATTGTTTGATGTGCAATTATCGTACTTTATAATCTGTTGAAAATATTATTTATTCTAGTGACACATTTAATTAATATAAATAATTAAAAAATAGTATGCCGCATTTGCATATGAAAATAGCCCGATACCACAGCGCATCACTATCAGTAAAATAAATATTTCTAAATGATTATATCTGTATATCGTGCAGTTGTAACTTTTAGAACTGGTGGAATAGTGACACAATTGTACACTTATTTAATTCCTATAAAGAACATTTTGTGACTACTGAGTGGGCATGCACCTTTAACGTGGGGGTAAATGTCTTATAACTTCTGTTTCCTTTCATGGAACATCTTGCTATTTCATACATGCATTCCTCAGATGACACTCTATCATGATGTAGCAAAGCCACGACCCAGCACTCAACCCTTACCCCAAGGTCAAGGTCACAAACTTAGCACATTCATAAACTTAACATTGGGGTTAATGTCTTATAACATCTGTTTCCTTTCATGGAACGCCTTGATAATTCATACATGCATTCCTCAGATGATCCTATATCATGCTGTAGCAAATCCATGACCCACCACCCAACCCTTACCCCAAGGTCAAGATCGCAAACTTAGCATGTTCATAAACTTAACGTTGGGGTAAATGTTGTGTAACTTCTGTTTATTTCCAGGGAACGCCTTCATATTTCATACATGCATTCATCTGATGATACTCTAACAGGCTATATCAAATCCGTGACCCACCGCCCACCCCTTACCCCAAGGTCAAGGTCACAAACTTAGCATATTCATAAACTTAACGTTGCGGTAAATGTTGTGTAACTTCTGTTTGTTTCCAGGGAACGCGTTCATATTTCATAAATGCATTCAACTGATGATACTCTAACATGCTATAGGAAATCCATGACCCACCGCCCACCCCTTACCCCATGGTCAAGGTCACAAACATAGCACATTCATAAACTTAACGTTGGGGTAAATGTCTTATAACATCTGTTTCATTTCATGGAACGCCTTGATATTTCATACATGCATTCATCTGATGATACGCTATCGTGCTATAGCAAATCCATGACCCACTACCCACCCTTACCCCAAGGTCAAGGTCACAAACTTAGCACATTTATAAACTTAATGTTGGGGTGAATGTTTTATAACATCTGTTTCCTTTCATGGAACGCCTTGATATTTCATACATGCATTCCTCAGATGATCCTATATAATGCTGTAGCACCACCCACCACCCAACCCTTACCCCAAGGTCAAGGTCACAAACTTAGCATGTTCATAAACTTAACGTTGGGGTAAAAATTGTGTAACTTCTGTTTATTTCCAGGGAACGCTTTCATATTTCATACATGCATTCATCTGATGATACTCTTAGTCTAACGTGCTATAGCAAATCCATGACCAACCGCCCACCCTTTACCCCAAGGTCAAGGTCACAAACTTAGCACATTCATAAACTTAACGTTGGTGTAAATGTCTTATACGTTGGAGTAAATGTCTTTTTATATCTTCTGTTTCTTTACAGGGAACGCCTTGATATTTCATACATGCATTCATCTGATGATCCTCTATTGTGCTACAGCAAATCCATGACCAACGCCCCCCCCCCACCCCCCCCTCCCCATCCCTTTCCCCAAGGTCAAGGTCACAAACTTAGCACATTCATACATGCATTCCTCATGTGAATAGCTATCATGCTGTAGAAAATCACCAACTTAGTGCGTTCATAAACTTAACGTTGGGTTACATTTTGTATGACGTCTGTTTTCAGGGACTGTATTGATATTTCATACATGCATTCATCTTAATATGCTATATCATGCTATAGCAAATCCACGACCCACCTTCCACCACTGACCCCAATGTCAAGGTCCACCGCACACCCACACCCCTTAATTAACCCAAGGTCAAGTTATATAATATTCATGTTTGTTATACAACTGTGCCAAGTTTAAGTGAAGGCTGCTAATCTTATTGCGTATATTACGCTCTATTTTATAACAATATGTGGAATTATTTTGTTGCCCATTAAGGACCTGTTCTATACATGATCATCGTTTAATTTTGAAGACAATTGCTTCGTAAATATGATAGAATATAATGTATAACATATATGTGAATACTGCCTTGTTACTGTATCCTATACGGCACATGTAATGGCCAAGTCGGTCGGCTCTCTTTGTGTGTTCCAGCCATCAGCCAGGAGAACAGACTCCTATCAATTATATTACACCAAACTGTAAAATATGTCAGTTTTCTGGACAGGTTTGTGCCTGTGTTTTTAAAAACATGAACCACTATTATAAATACCCTCATACACAGAAAATCGTACAGTGTATTACTTTTACCTGGCTGGCCAACCACACAACACATACCATATATACCCACAAAACACACACCATATATACATTTACCCACTACTGTACTCTGTTATTAGCTATCAAATCCAGTGATATGTAAGCAATTACCTGAGTGTTTTGTCCCAGGTGTCTATACTCACCTACTATGCGAGTAGATATGGCTTTACCTATGTATAATGTGTACACTAACAATAGGCTCTGCATCAGATTGAAAAGTTTACGCATCAAAATTTATTTTGAGATTGATGGGAGAAATGCTCAGATATCTCGTCTTTTGTACAGTTTGCTAGCATTATATTCATAGCTTGGCATTGTCACATCTGTCTATTATGTATTGCACCAGATTTTATTTGGTTTACTGTCATATTATGTGTTGTATGTGTCAAATGCACAAAGTGGTGAAACTGTACGATGGCTTGTACATACAAAGATGGCGGAGATGGCAACTCAATGCTCTATACAGTATACAGTAACAAGACCATATTCACATATGTTATATTCATATTGGTGCAATTAATACATAATAGACACATATGACAACGGCAAGCTATAAATATTTTGCCAGCAAATTATACAAAATACGATATATCTGAGCATTTCTCCAATCAATATCAAAATATTGATGTGTAAACTTCTCAATCTGATGCGCAGTCTATGTTATTGTACATGCTACCATAGGTAAAGCCATATTTACTTGCATAGTAGGTGAGTAGACACCAGGGACAATACACTCAGGTAACTTGCCTACATGTCACTGGATTTGATAGCTAATAACAGAGTACAGTAGTGGGTATATATGCTACGTGTTGTGTGATTTGCCAGGTAAAAGTGATACACTGTGCGATTGTCTGTGTATGAGTTAGTTATGATGGTGGTTCATGTTGTAAAAAAACACAGGCACAAACCTGTCCAGAAAACTTACAGTTTGGTGTAATATAATTGATAGGAGTCCGTTCTCATAGCTTTATTACATGTGATTAGCTACTTTATATCACAGCAGAACAGGTGAAACTGGCTGATGGCTGGAACACACAAAGATGGCCGAGTAACGAGGCAGTATTCACATATATGTTATACATATATGCTATCATATTTACGAAGCAATTATCTTTGAATCAAACGATGATCAGGTATAGAACGGGTCCTTAAGGTTTTGTACCTATCCAGTTGGCAGGTTTTTCTAGCAGGATTGCTGCTCAAACGCTAATCAAAATAGAATAACGTATCGTTGTCACAAAACATCTCACTCGGGCACCAATTCATTACAACGTACACTCTCGGTATGTCATACATTGACCAATGTCACAGCCTGCAAACGTTTATTCATCCAATAATGTATCGTTAGAGGGAATTACAAACAGTTTGTGTATGTAACTGATAATGTGTATAACATCATCTGTATTTTACAAAATAAACAATGTTACCTTCTATGTATTTTTTGGAGTCTAATTGTAAGCTGACCATTTTTACGCCTTATAATATCTCATTACGTGTAATGGGTTATGTAAAATTGTACTCTGTATTTATGGTTACATGTTACGCTATTACAAGGGCATGACATAAAACTAACACAATCATGCGGTATATTTAATTACATCACTACATCATGTATATCTTTGCTATATATACATGTAGTACAGGACAATATACTGTAGCATTTAAGCAAAGACATAACGAACATATATAATTGTACATGTAGAAAAATAGTTTGCCCCCCCCCCCCCCCCCCATAATTGAAAAGCTCCTACGCCTATGATATATAGGAACGATGATAAACATATACGTTAATTAAAAAAAACAGCGTGAAAACACTATTCCACAGATAAAATTATCCTCATTTTCCGGCGTCCTGCATCACCTTCGATTTACAATTACTTTGTTCATGTACAAGACTCGATCTTTAGCCCAGAACCCGCCCATTATACATTAAACATTTATAATATTATAGGGGTGTGGGGTGGGGGTAGGAAGGAGCGGGGGCTCTGAATGTGGAGAGGGAACTTCAATCGCCTGTGGTGGAACAGACAGTGGTAGTACTTTAACGACAAAGTCGGTGCCACAAAAAGTCAACGTGGGAGCACTACGAAGAAAAGAAAGATGGCGTACATGTGTTTACATACGAGCAGTGTAGAAAGGTAGAGAAACAAAATTGCTACCCGTTACGATTATGGATATCTCTCCACGATAAACATATCGCAGGCAAATTTTGTAGCTAACGAGCGTGGTGTCCATTTAAACAGGAATAAAAGTCACTTTTTTGAGGTATGCAATATTAACTCAAATACTTAAGGGGGGGGGGGGGGGGGGTGGGTTGGGGGCTTAAAGGTATTAATAATTAAAGATACATGCTAACGCAGTAGGCACAAAATGTTCTTTACAGGAATTAAATAAGTGTACAATTGTGTCACTATTCCTCCAGTTCTAAAAATTACGAGTGCCCGCTATACAGATATACTCATAACTCATTTAGTAATATTTATTTTACTGATAGTGACGCGCGGTGGTATCAGGATATTTTCATATGCAAATGATGTAATGAGGCATGGTATTTTTTAATTATTTATGGACTGGTCATTATTTATCGCCGGGGTGGGGGTGGGGGGGGGGGGCTGGATGAAGGAGCGCCGTGGCGTAATGGTTAGTGTGTCGGACTACTGATCCAAGGGTCGTGGGTTCGAGCCTGACTAGCGGCGTGCGTTGTGTCCTTGAGCAAGACACTTTATCCACACTGCTCCAGTTTACCCAGCTGTAAATGGGTACCGATAATTCGTAGTTGCTCTGTAAATACGAATTACCGGCTTCTCTCAAAAGTCTCTACCTCCGTTCTTTCTCCCATTCTTGGGAGACGGCATGCAAGGTCATAGAGCCAGTGCCGCCGTTAAATATAAGCTAAAGAAAAAAGAAAAGAAAGGGCTGGATGAAATGCCGGAGGGGGTGGGGGGGCCCGAAAATATCGACTGCGCCAGAGGGGGGGGGGGGCTGAAAATTTTCACAGATATTGAGGGGGAGGCCTCCAAATTTTTTAAAATAATTCATGGAGGGGGGCCTTGAAAAACATCCGTGCACTCTGATCAGGGTCTACACTGGTTGCCATTCAGTCAGTGACACATCTATCATACACAGTTTTAGATCCTTTTTAACAAAAAGTATTTGGATTGCCCCAAAATAGTGTCTGAATAATTAGGGTAAATACCAAGTCCAAGAACTGGACATGCTGCAGTAGCGGATTCAGGGGGGGGGGCCCCCCACCCCCCCTTCAGAAATCCCGATTTGTTTTTTTTGTTGTTTTTTTTACGAAATATTGAGTGTAGAATGCAGGAAATGGCTTCCTCAATTCAAAAAATTTCCGTGGGGTCATGCCCCCGGACCCCCCTAGCCGACTCCCTAGCACCGCTTAGTCGACGAACGAGCATACCTCCTTCAAGTTCCATGTGGGCCCCCCCCCCCCTTTGTGAAATCCTGGATCCGCCACTGTGCTGAACATTTGGTACGATTTTGATGGTAACAATGTTATTACCCTCGGATCAGCTACGCAAATAGAGTAGATCCTTATGAGACGGCTCATCTGGATCTACACTGCTTGCAAAACTGCTACATGTATAGTCTAGATCAAGATTATATAGATACATGTACTGCAATAAACTGTACTGTAATAAAGAGTGATGATGATGATGATAAGCATCATGCAATTGAATATATTCCATCCGAATGGCCAGTTTACATATGGGTGGGGTTGAGTTGGGAACATAGGTGGGGGGGGGTGGCCTCGAAAAATATCTATGATGGAATAGGGGGGGCCCTGAAAATTTAGCTAAAGTTACTGGGGGGGCCCTAGAAAAATCAGATTATTGGCAAAATTCATCCCCCCCCTCCCCCCCCCCTCCCCCCCCCCTCCCCCTGGCGATAAATAATGACCAGTCCCTAATACTAATTAAATGAATCACCTGAAAAAATAATATTTTCAACAGATTAATAAGTATGATCATTGCACATCAAAAAGTAATTACAGAGAAGAAATTGTAATGTCAGTTAACATTTTAAGGAAACACGGTTATCGCCCCTGATATCAGTGTGAAAATTCATGTGTGATATACGAAGTATAAAAATGCCAATTATATCGTCCGAAAATGGTTCATGACTGTTCATTTTGCCCGAACAATGTTATATCTAATGTATGGACAAAAAAAAAATGCCTCCCTATATTATAACCTGGCACGTGGGCATGTACCTTTAACAATTGGTTACTTTGGTATAAAATAATATGAAAATAGCCGCTACCTATGTGACGGGCGGTGTCAGTTTAGAGCAAGGTATTCCACCTTTTCAATCTGCTTACTGGGTCGCCCCCTTCACTGTGGAAGCGTGAACAGCCATTTTACACACTGAATCTTCCACAGCGAATTCGGTGTGGAAGGTTTCACGCCTGTATTTTATTGGCAATCGCAATAAAAATACGTGTGGCGTATTAGTAATCATAAATACACAAACCGCCGCTGAACAATTATAGATTTCGGCCATACAAACGTTATAATACCGTTTAGAATGACACTACCCTGCATATTTTTATAAATATGTCCATCTCTTTACATGAGCGTGCACACAATGACATCATTATTTAATCCCAGAATGCAACGAAATGTAACACTTTTAGAAATGCATTGTGTATAAATCTGTACAGTATGTGGATTGTCGACCAGTGAGCAAATAGTGGAGTCTGAAATGTCGAAAAAAACAAGTTGGCGAGATTTGTTTGCTCAAATTGAGTTAGGGGGGATATTGCATCTTCAGGGCTGGAATTATGAGAAAATCATAGGGTCCAGGTTTTTTTACCCCATTAAGCCTCGTTTTGGGCCAAATCCAAGATGGCCGCCATCTGAGAACCGAGTATTGCAGATCTCGGCATCCGATGGTCTGATTGTGGCGATCTTGGTGTCTATTTTGGGGTTATCAGAGCCACTGAGTCGATTGGTGATATTTATGAGATGATTCATGGTCAAGGTCACACTACAGAGGTCAAGGTCAAGCTCAAATGACCCATTAATTGTAAAATTTTGGCTTCACTACTTCGGATAGATGGATTTTGTTGGGTTTACTGTTAACCGTGTTCTTTTGCAACATGCTGGGTCGATTGGTGATGTTCTGGAGATGATTAGCGATCAATGTCATACTATCAAGGTCAAGAGCAAGGTCAAATATCCCTATATCCCATTTTGCTACGCGATGGATACAAAGACGAAGTGCTCCAAACTCGTATGCAGACCTGTCAACTCTACGCATTCGGGGGAAATACCACCACGCTACCAGACTTCGTTGTGGTTGTGGAGAGTAGGTGGAACGAAAAGTCAGTGGCTGAATATCAGAAATACAACAACAACAACAACAAGATAAATATCGTCTGTCAAAATCTGAATCTGTTTGCTGGTAAGTATTGCTACACGTATTCACATCGTCATTTTACCTACAGGCTTACTGTTATAGTGATGACTTGTCTACATAGAACATTTAAATTATTCCCAAATGCCATGTCGAATGTAGTCTTGTAGAACATAAATTAACCAGTAAACAGCGGGTGCCAGTAACCGTGGTTGTAAGAAAAATCGGTTGGGTACAATTGTTCTGGAGAAAAAAAACATTTTGCTCTGTTGTAGGACCTCCCGTGGCCAATTTTTTTTTGGATGTGGACTTTGTCAATTTTTCGCTGTGTGTCCGTCTGTCCGTTTGTAATTCTTAAAAGGTGACCTTGTGTGGTTAGGTCCATTTTTATGTTATTTTTTAATTTGGCCAGCTAAGGTACTGCTTAACCCTCATCACAGAAGTTTATTCTACATCTAGTGTTGTTTGTTTTCAGATTGATGTAGCTGATTTGAGTTGACCTACCGTGCGTAACCCCCAGAATGTCACAATAATTTGATTGTGCGACGTGTGTTGTGTGCAAGAGGAAGGGAGACATTGTAAAAAATCCGAAGTTGGACGATATCCATGACATGTGTAATACTGCTCGGAAGAGAGTAACTTTTGGGGAACTGAAATATAAGTCACTGGTAGATTTCATTTCCAAACTTGATTCTTCCGAATTAGCTAAGATCAGATATCACAGTGAATGCCGTAAACCCATAGTAAATAAGACACACCTAGAGCGTGTTAGAAAAAGGTCTCGGACAACTTCACCCGCCACTGTTTCACCGGGTGGCCGTCCAGGCAACACCAAGGACAATGTCGGACCTAAGCGGTTCAAAACTAACCCAAAAGAGACTGTCTGTGTCTTTGCACCATGCTCATTCTGTCCGTCATCATCAACAGATCCCTTGCACTGTATCTACAGTGATGGCCGAGGCCAAACTTTACTCCATATTAAGGACAACACTACAGATGATACTGTTCGTACGTGTGTGGCCGACCTTGAAGGAATAGGGGATGCCTCGGCTCTTGAGAAGTGCTATCATTCAGCTTGCCTTCGTGCTGCTCAGCGAAAGTGTACTAGTACTCAAAATTCGAACGACAATGAGTCAGTGATTAGAAAGCTGTGTGACACCCAATTACTTATGTATATTCATGGTTCTCTGTCAGTTGAAGGTGCCGTCCTCAATATGAACCAAATAAACGATGAATATGTGTCACTGCTGAAGGAGCACAATCTTAAGTTTGGTTGGCACCACAAAAAGTTCCTCAAGGATCTCATTCTCAGAAATATACCGCATGTTGAGTTCGTAAAGTCTGTATCTCCAAATGAACCAGAGAGGGTCACACTGTCTAACTCAGTCAGTCAAGCTGTAGCCTATTATGCCATGCGAGATCAAGATGATCTGATACTTGCAGCTTTGCTTGATGTCTCCAGAGCTCTGAGGTATGAACTTCTGGACGGAAAAGACTGGAGATTCACCGGTGAGCTGAGATCATTCGCAAACACGCCTATGCTGCAAGTGTTTGTAAAACATCTGCTTTTCGGCCGATCCAGCACTGTCGGGGAAAGACGAACAGCAGAAGAGAAGAAAACAGTGGACGTCGCATGTCAGTTTCTGATTCAGGACACCCGCACAGACAGACAAGTGAAGCTCAAGGCGAAAACAAACAAAGGTTTTCAGCGAAGAACCAAAACTCCGCTCTCCATCGGTCTCCCACTTGCCATTCATGCTAGAGTCCGGGACAAGACTCTCATCACAAATTTGTCGTCGGTATTTCTTGGAACAGGCTACACAAACATCCTAAATATCGAGAAGCGCATTGAGCATGGCGTGCTGCTACGCATGCAAAATGCACCTGGGGGTATTGCTGTCTGTTTGCCGGACTGGTTGAAGAAGGGAATAAATCTAACGTTTGCCGTGGACAGTATCGACATGCTGGAAGACACGGCTTATGGCCAGCATACGTTCCATGGAGTCATCGTTGTTCTGAACCAATGTCACGATGAAGATGCAGAGCCTATCTAAGAACCACTTGTCATTCCTGACAAGGTACCAGTCATGCCACTTCAGGTAGTTTTTTCACAATATCTCTTTAACCCCTTGCCAGACATTGATAATATTTCACATCAATGTTTGTCTAGGGATGATGCTTCATTACACACACCCCCACATCCAAAGTCTGAAGGTCAAGGTCATTTATTTACTTGTAATGTTCACCGGTTTTGTAACAGAAATGCGTTAAAGTTATTGTTTTTTCACAATATCTCTTAACCCCTTGACATACTTTGATAATATTTCACATCAATGTTTGTCTAGGAATGATGCTTCATTACGCACACCCCACATCCAAAGTCTGAAGGTCAAGGTCATTTATTTACTTGTAATGTTCACCGGTTTTGTAACACATTTTGATTGTATTACATTTCACAATTTGGATTATTATGATTCGTTACATATGCATCAGTCAATGTAAGTCCCCGCACCCCCCCTCCGGGGGAATAGCGGGGCTTATATTTTCGCTGCTGTGAAAGCCCCGGTAAAAGCCCCGCACTGCGGGGCATCATGAAATGTTAAGCCCCGGGGTATGCCCAGGTAAAGCCCGGGTAAAACCCCGGTAAAGCCCCCGGGGTGTGTCCCGGCCCATTTGTAAAAGCCCCGGTAAAGTCCCCGCACTGCGGGGCATCATGAAAGGTAAAAGCCCCGGTGTATGCCCCGGTAAAGCCCCGCCCCTCCCCCGGAGGGGGGGTGCGGGGATTCACATTGACTGATGCATTATATTCAGTACTTTTCGGCACACTAGTTATGATTTTTGTAATTTTGGCGGCCATTGTGGATGCCATCTTGATTCCTGGGTTAAGCTCCAGTAGGATTCATGGCGAGTTTTGATATGTTAATACAGTCGAGCACCAGTACCTCGAACGTCAGTATCTCGATGGTATCCCCTATCTCGATGATTCGCTAAAATCCCGAATTATATCCTTATTTGTTTAATGTAAATTTCCTCGGCTATCTCGAACATGCCCTATCTCGAACATGTTCTCTATCTCGACTGTTCATTCTGTTCCCTTCGTATAAAAATACGTTAAAAATCACTTCGCTATCTCGATCACATAAACGCTTGGCTAAATCACCTAAGCGCCTGGCTGCCAAGATCAATTTGGTTAACACTAATTTTCAAAACCTATTATCAAACAAAACAAAATAAATTCACATCTGCCTTGGGTTGTTTGCTTAATTGGTCCACCTCGATTTGTTTGAGTGTTTGACACGATTCATTAAGCATATCACGATGTGCCACATGACATTCTTAACACCCTGTCAAAGTCCACGGCATTCTTCACACAGCTGTATAAACGCTGGTGTACGAAGCAAGGGACGATCAAGGACTTCTTCATGAGACCTGACTGCGAGTGACGGTGTCAATTTCGTTTCGTTTAAAAATACTTGTACATGTATTGGAACGACCAAACTGTCATTGTACATCTGTACAGGTTGATCAAGAGTCCACACTGTGTGGGAGCCAAACATCATTAACGACACACATCTGTAAATTTCCATTTCCAAATCCATGTTGCGTTTAAGATTGGTGCAAGCATAATCAGAATATACAGTGTGTGCCAATATCGGCGCAATATGATCAGACAGAACATATACGCTGGTAATGAGTCTGATGAAAATGGGCAGAGCAAATGTAACTACGTCATATCTTGTTCACGAATGACTTCGAACGCACAGCGTTACATCACAATAAAACAATTTATAAAAAAACGTCAGTTATGACTCAACGTTATGAAAATAAATACGTCTTCATTAACTATCGGTGTGATTAATTAGAGCGTCATAATAAAAACACCCTCCAACTACCGAAAATCTACTAATGAACTTTTTATCTTCCTGATATCGGCTGAAACGTCCATTTCAACGAAAAAAAATAAAAAAATCCAGACCAGTCATTGTTTTGTTCATGCAGTTTGACATGAAAATGTAGAATGATAGTAGACAGACATGTCCGATGCTTAAAAAAGCTGGAGATAAAACAGCGGTGTCTTGCATTCCTCTAAGGCTCTACTATCATGCTGTGACAAATCCCTGTTGATCTCGAGGTCAAGGTCACTTACTTAGTCTCTTTACAAAACTTAACTTGGATCTGCTTCACATTTCACACATGCATTGCTCCAATGGACCTCTGCGACCCTGTGACAAATTCACGTTCGTGCCGCCCCCGCTAAGCCCAGAGTCAAGGTCACAAGCCCACACACTTGGATTTTTTACATATTTAGGTGTATCTGGGCCCACGCGGGGGGTATTCCGTAAGCCTCGCTTACTGACCAATCTAGTTCAGTTTGGTATTAACTAAATATACAGAATTTATGCACATCCAAGTTCATAAATGGTATTTTAAGTGAATTTAAACAGATTACTTTGCTATTCATCTAAAATATTGACATAAATGCTGTTTAATTACATGTACCGGTACTCAGTTAAAGAGGTTCAAATGGATGGTAACAACATATACTTTTGAGATGAAGTAAAGAAAAAAAGTGATTTTTTTTCAAATTCTACATACTACATTGTACTACATTTGTATAAGTCCATAAACATATATCACTTTATGGAGAAATAAATTAATGATATTTTTTCAACAAAAATGTTCGTGTCCTTAGACTGAAATGGGTTAATAGTTACTGGTCATGTGATGTGATGAACATGTTAGTTACACGTATCATGCAAGTGTATGTTATGATCAGATTATGAAGTGATGTGTTACCACCTGCTTATGTCGCTAGTATTATAATAAAATGTTCAGTCTTACATTGTATGCATATAACTTTGTTCCATTCCATGTCTGCTTTTTTCCTTCCATGTCTTTTTTTTATTTCTCAATGAAAGTATACGTTGTTAACACTCACTGAAACTGTCTCGACGAGGTGGCTCAACTGAGTGTTAACATCACATAATTTGGTTAGAAATAATATTTATTGTGTTTAATGGCCTGTCAACAGCTAAGGTTATTCTAGGCTGGCTAATGGGGTCGAATGCCATACATATAATGGTCAAATATAACGTAAACAAATTGGTTGATGAGAACATCCAACTTCTCTCACTTCTCCCTCACTGGCTTTGACTTCTCCCTATTTTGTCTGGAGGGAGAAGTGACTTCTCCCAAAATGTTTGACCTTTAAGCTTGAACCCTGTTATACCTTTTATTTTCAATCATTACTCTTGAAATGTACAAATGAACAGTGCCCTCCCGGTAGTTAGAACTTTGTGGTTTATAATTATCTTCCTGTTCTCATTAATAAACAATTGTAATGCAATAATGTATAATTATAGTATATGTAAGTTAGATAATCCATTTTGACTGTTACATGTATTGCCGTTGTGTCATCCCATTAATGATTATTGTGTTGTATACCTCATGTTGTCATGTTATGTGACTTGAGTGAATAAACGATTATTGTTATGTAACGCAAAATTGAGAATTTTAAGTCCAAAAGGGGGAGATAATCTATGACCTGAGGTCAAATAAATAATCAAATTTCACATTGCATCAGCCGACCACAAGGAAGCCGTACACAAAATAGCATGTCTCCAGCTGTTATGTGACGGACTGACAGACACAATATACTCTTTTTGTTTTCTTCTAAAATTTGTAAAACGGTAATTTTTCAAAATCAGTTACGGTCAAATCCGACAATGCTTCAACCATAGAGCAACCCTGTGTGTTTGGCCAACATCAATTCAGTGAAAATGTGAGTTTTAAAGAAAAAAACGGCCTGAGGCTGAATTTCCTAAGAATGCATTTCTAATGTACATGTATGTTACGGTAGACCGCCGTAAATCGCCTAATTGTCAATACTGTATTATACATATTAGGAAATCATAGTAAAAATTGGGCGTGGCAAATGACATAACAGATTTAACTATCCAATGACAACCGCATTGGTGTGATTGGGGCCGATTTGTCCTTGTTCCAGTTATCCTTGGTCGATAGAAATAATTCTTAAAATGTTCTTGTTTCAGCGAATATCACGTTCTTCATTCAAATTGTCTTTAATTATTAAATTTAAATACTCATTTGTTACAAAAAATAGTAAATATACAAGCTTCAGTGAGCATGTTTTGCAAAAAATCTTCCGATTTTGGGAGAATTTGGATATGTAAGAATACACCACGTGGTGAAATCTGATTTGGACGCAAAATGCTCTGGTAAAAACACAATCCTAGAACTTCATTACTGCACCTTGTACATGTATTAGAAATAATTTTTCAGGATGATCTAATCCACGAACATGAAGCTGACTGCATTTGAGATCAAGTTTGACAACCGTCAGGGTGTGTTCGAGGCTGGAAGGTGTGTCAGTGGGCATGTGGTCATTAACCTGGCCAAACCAATGAAAATGAGAAGTAAGTTAGGTAAACCCTTAGATTGCTGCAGATGAAAATGATTGTCTGCTGTTGCATTATATTTGCCTTCTTTCTTAATAAAAACATGATTTGACAGCACTTTAGAATCATTCATTTCCATTGGAAATGATTCTAAAGTGCTGACAAGCATGTTTTTGATGAGAAAAATAGAAAATAAATAGCAGATGACACAATTAATTCAGCATTGTAAAGATTAAACCCTGGTGTCACACAATATCTATCTTCCTCCCCATTCTGTTGATCCCCAAATGTGCCCTGAACCCCGATCAAATATCTGATAAATATAATCGAGACAAGCCATGTGATTTTGTACGATATCTCATGATGAAAAATAATCACAACATTTATGATATTTTCCATAGATGTCGACAAAATGTTCAGCCAATGTTACAGAACATATCACAGTTTCTGTAAATAGTTTTCATGAAAAATTGCACATCTTCTAAGGTACAAAATATCATGACATGTCTCAATTCTCACATCCCCAACTGTTATTAGTTTGTGGATGAACCTAATACTGCTTTGGAGCTACCTCTACCCAGAATAGAACTTAATGAAACATGTCTATCCTTATAGGAAATTCATCGTAGAATTTGAATCTCCATGGCAACCATTAAATTAACAAGAAAGTACAAATATTTATAATGTCGACCAGAATGTATCTTTCCTGTCAACTATTCGTGTTGAAAGCAATCTTTTGCATTTTTCTGCGCCTTTATGTTGCAGGAAAATAAAAAAGTAGTCTGGTGTAGGTTTTCCAAAACAATAGGCAAATAGTATTAGACATAAAATCGCCAAAGATCGCACAAAATAAGCCAAAGCTGAATTTTTCAATATAGGTCCGGAATATCATTTGGAGAAACATATAAAAACTCACCATAAATCTGAAGCTTAATCCAGAATTCAAGATGGCATCCAAGATGGCTGCCATAAATTTATTAAACACATTAAGGTGACTATACTGAACATATTCACACATAGGGTGGCAGCATGTCACTGAAAAATGCATACATTAACATTTCTAATAAGTATGAGTCGCTTAACCTTTCAAATATCAAAAATGGCTGCCAAGATTGACAAGAAAATATGTAAAAGTTACATTTTCTTCACAACATGTATGAATTGATTTAAATTGTGTTGGAGTTACATTTACCATAATTAAAGCTGCAATAAGTTTATATTTGAAATAATATGGTGTCCAAATGGCCGCTAAAACTGGAAAACGTTGTCAAATATGCATAACAGAAGGCCGCAGCCCACATGTTGAGCCCGCCTAGGCTGTTGCTAGTCCGAGGGTGTTTTGATAGTCCCAATATGTGGTTAGATATACATGTACATTGTATATGATACTTAAATTTAAAACCGTTAACACAATGTAATTTGACAATGACCTTGTGTAGGTTTGCCAAATGGATGGTCTACGGAATGAAAGTATGAATGGTAACAAAAATAAAAGTTTGGTGTTTCAAGTTGATGCGACTTAGCGTTGCAGATCTCCATATACGGTATTTAAAAAACAGAAATTTTGTGAAAAACGTTATAACACAATCCGATTATGACTGGAGAGATATAAGTGATGTACATTTCAGACGGACTCTCCCACGGGCGGACATACATATACATTTGATAAAATAAAGCATGTTGCAATACAGTATGTAAGATCCATATAATTCAGTGTGGCCTCCAATATGACTGACAAAACCTGCTAATTTGTATAATATATTGATCAGTAACACACTGTGTATAATGTTTCAGACGTACGAAACATATTATCGTATTTTCCTCTTACCGTAATTACATTTATATACGAGTACATCGTAGACATAACGTATACATTTCATGTGAAATGAATAATTATTTGTGAGGAAAAATGTGTCGTTTTGCCTGCCAGCCTATATCTGTAGGCATGTATGCCTATCTGTATCAGCTTATATTATGATATTGTCAGATCTTCTATTTTAAGATATAATACATATTTGATAAATTATATGTTATTAATCAAAGGGTAGGTAGCATGACTTTCTCAGGTGTTTGCCAGGGATATATGTTGTTTACAATTGTGTTAAGTTATATATTATGTGTATTAAGGACATGGCACCAGATTCGGATATTCTATATTGAGGGCTGAATATGTATTGTCTTGATGCAAATATTCAGTTCTGATTTTGGGATTCCTCTTTACAGATGAAATGCGGGATTTACCCCAGTTGATCAGTGCCTAAAATGACATAGCTGTTGACAGCCCGTTAAACACAATTAAATTAATATATCTATCTAGCATTCTAGCTGTCCAAAACACAAGTTTAATGTTATATAATGTTTACACTTATTTACTTTTTTCTTTGGTGTACCGAAAAGTCATAAGAGAACGAGTTGTACCATGTCTCATCTGATACATGTAAAACGGCATATTATATTGCAAAAATAAACAGTATGAATCAAATTGATTTAATCATCACTCTAGACAATGGATACACATATAGATACTTTTATATGGTTACATGAATATTATGCATGGGAATAATATGGTGATTGTATGCATACTTTATACCAGTTCCTGCAAATGTCAAAAAGTGGAATGTCACATTAGAATTCGAATCTTGCATGTATATGCAGGTTAAATTATTGTTGATTTGGCAAATATGGTCATAATGAGAGACGTATTGTAAAATAAATGGATATTTCAAACTAGATCGATCAATCATCTTTATCCGAATGGAACTACTAACTGATAATACAATATATATGCTGTCATCACCTCATGTATGAAACGTTTACTATTATGCTGCCCATCTTCCATAAACAAATCGATTTAAAAATGAATTATTTACAATTATTCTATTTCTAGGTACCATCATTTGTGGGTTAAACTACCGATGATCGATAATTTCAATGTCATACTTCGTGATATTGATAAGTTTGCTAATTTACCTGGTTGTTCGAATGAGTTATGCAGTTACAAACATAACTGTGCTTGATAATGCTGCAATGAACTCAGTCAAGCATATTTTCAAGCATAAATAACAATAGCGCGTGCGACATTTCTCACAATTTGGTAGCCATATTGAATATCGTTTTGCATAATATAATAAATATACATTAAATGTATTGCGTAGTTAAATGTCTCCATCAACAGTATAGTAATTAGGGTAAATATTATATATGTTATATACAACTTTACGTCATTTGAGACATTTCTCGCAATTTGGTGGCCATCTTGAATATATTTTACATAACGTATCTATCTATGTTACTATCTATGTTTGCTCAGTTTAGAGAGTTAAGAGATGTTGGTGGCCATCTTGGACGCCATTTTTGTCCCGCCTGCTTTAGCAGAAGCGGGACATAGGCATAGCTTTTCCGTCGGCGTTGTCGTCGTTGGCGCGGCGGCGTCAACATTTCACGTTAAGTTTTTGCGTTTAGCTCAGTTTCCAGAAAACTATAACTCCTACGACCTCCATACTTGGTATACATCAACACTGTGGTGTAACCATCTCACACAGAGGGAACCCATGTGACCTTCACCTACTTTTCATGGTTCATTGACCTACTTTTCACATGCATTCAACGTTAAGTTTTTGCGTTTAGCTCTGTTTCTAAAACTTAACGCTCAGGTTAATTCATTGTAACTTCTGTTTCCCTCAATGGAATGCTTTAATATTCCATACATGTATTTGTAACAACATCTCATATCATTCTACAGAAATCCCATTGTGCCCACTAGCCCCAAAGGTCAAGGTCACTGACTTAGAAATTTCCCTGTTTGGAAAAGTTAACGCTCGGTTTAATGTATTACAACTTCTGTTTCCCTTGATGGAATGCTTCGGTATACATCAACAGTGTGGTGTAACCATCTCACACAGAGGGAGCCCATGTGACCTTGACCTAGTTTTCATGGTTCATTGACCTACTTTTCACATGCATTCAACGTTAAGTTTTTGCGTTTAGCTCTGTTTCTAAAACTTAACGCTCAGGTTAATTCATTGTAACTTCTGTTTCCCTCAATGCAATGCTTTAATATTCCACCATAACATGCATTTGTAACAACATTCTCCGCATCAGTTCTACAGAAATTTGCCCATGGTGCCCGTCTAACCCCAAAGGTCAAGTTCGCTGACTTAGAAATTTCCGTGTTTGGAAAAATTAATGCTCAGTTTATGCTTTAATATTCCATACATGGATTTGTAACAACATCCCGCATCATTCTACAGAAAGCCCATAGTGCCCGCTCAAACCCCAAAGGTCAAGGTCACTGACTTAGAAATTTCCGTGTTTGGAAAAGTTAACGCTCAGTTTATGCTTTGATATTCCATACATGCATTTGTAACAACATCCCGCATCATTCTACAGAAAGCCCATGGTGCCCGCAAACCCCAAAGGTCAAGGTCGCTGACTTAGAAATTTCCGTTGTAAAAGTTAACTTCATTTATGCTTTAATATTCCATACATCATTTGTAACAACATCCCGATCATTCACAGAAAGCCCAGGTGCCCGCAACCCCAAAGGTCAAGGTCACTGACTTATTTCCGTATTTTAAAATAATGCTCAGAGCTTTAAATTTCCTGCAGCATTTGTAACAACATCCCGCACATTCACAGAAACCCAGGTCCCGCAAACCCCAAAGGTCAAGGTCGCTGACTTACAAATTTCCGTGTTTGGAAAAGTTAACGCTCAGTTTTAGCGCTCAGTTTATGCTTTAATATTCCATATATGCATTTGTAACAACATCCCGCATCATTCTACACAAAGCCCATGGTGCCCGCTAAACCCAAAGGTCAAGGTCACTGACTTAGAAATTAACGCTCAGTTTATGCTTTAATATTCCATACATGCATTTGTAACAACATCCCGCATCATACTACAGAAAGACCATCATACTAAAGAAAGCCCATGGTGCCCGCTAACCCCAAAGGTCAAGATCACTGACTTAGAAATTTCCGTGTTTGGAAAAATTGACGCTCAGTTTATGCTTTAATATTCCATACATGCATTTGTAACAACATCCCGCATCATTTTACAGAAAGCCCATGGTGCCCGCTAACCCCAAAGGTCAAGGTCACTGACTTAGAAATTTCCGTATTTGGAAACGTTAATGCTCAGTTTATGCTTTAATATTCCATGCATGCATTTGTAACAACATCCCGCATCATTCTACAGAAAGCCCATGGTGCCCGCAAACCCCAAAGGTCAAGGTCGCTGACTTACAAATTTCCGTGTTTGGAAAAGTTAACGCTCAGTTTTAGCGCTCAGTTTATGCTTTAATATGCCATACATGCATTTGTAACAACATCCCGCATCATTCTACAGAAAGTCCATGGTGCCCGCTAACCCCAAAGGTCAAGGTCACTGAATTAGAAATTTCCGTATTTGGAAAAGTTAATGTTCAGTTTATGCTTTAATATTCCATACATGCATTTGTAACAACATCCCGCATCATCCTACAGAAAGCCCATGGTGCCCGCTAACCCCAAAGGTCAAGGTCACTGACATAGAAATTTCCCTGTTTGGAAAAATTAACGCTCAGTTTATGCTTTAATATTTCATACATGCATTTGTTACAAACCCCAAAGGTCAAGGTCGCTGACTTACAAATTTCCGTGTTTGGAAAAGTTAACGCTCAGTTTTAGCGCTCAGTTTATGCTTTAATATGCCATACATGCATTTGTAACAACATCCCGCATCATTCTACAGAAAGTCCATGGTGCCCGCTAACCCCAAAGGTCAAGGTCACTGAATTAGAAATTTCCGTATTTGGAAAAGTTAATGCTCAGTTTATGCTTTAATATTCCATACATGCATTTGTAACAACATCCCGCATCATCCTACAGAAAGCCCATGGTGCCCGCAAAACCCAAAGGTCAAGGTCACTGACTTAGAAATTAACGCTCAGTTTATGCTTTAATATTCCATACATGCATTTGTAACAACATCCCGCATCATACTACAGAAAGACCATCATTCTACAGAAAGCCCATGGTGCCCGCTAACCCCAAAGGTCAAGATCAGTTTATGCTTTAATATTCCATACATGCATTTGTAACAACATCCCGCATCATTTTACAGAAAGCCCATGGTGCCCGCTAACCCCATAAACCCCAAAGGTCAAGGTCGCTGACTTAGAAATTTCTGTGTTTGGAAAAGTTAACGCTCAGTTTATGCTTTAATATTCCATATATGCATTTGTAGCAACATCCCGCATCATTCTACAGAAAGCCCATGTTGCCCGCTATCCCCAAAGGTCAAGGTCACTGACTTAGAAATTAACGCTCAGTTTATGCTTTAATATTCCATACATGCATTTGTAGCAACATCCCACATCATTCTACAGAAAGCCCATCATTCTACAGAAAGCCTATGGTGCCCGCTAACCCCAAAGGTCAAGGTCACTGACTTAGAAATTTCCCTGTTTGGAAAAATTAACGCTCAGTTTATGCTTTAATATTTCATACATGCATTTGTTACAACATCCCGCATCATTCTACAGAAAGTCCATGGTGCCCGCTAACCCCAAAGGTCAAGGTCACTGACTTTGAAATTTCCCTGTTTGGAAAAATTAACGCTCAGTTTATGCTTTAATATTTCATACATGCATTTGTTACAACATCCCGCATCATTCTACAGAAAGCCCATGGTGCCCGCTAAACCCAAAGGTCAAGGTCACTGACATAGAAATTTCCCTGTTTGGAAAAATTAACGCTCAGTTTATGCTTTAATATTTCATACATGCATTTGTTACAACATCCCGCATCATTCTACAGAAAGTCCATGGTGCTCACTAACCCCAAGGTTATTACAAGCTCCTTATATACTATCAAACTGCGCCAGGCGGGACATTTTGCTCCGCGGAGCTCTTGTGATTGTATTAGATTTCAAAATTTGGATTATTATGATTCATTAGTTATATTCAGTATGTTTCGGCACATAGTTTTCCTGATTGGTTTAATGGATTTTGCACTAGTTATGGTTTTTGTCATTTTGGCGGCCATTTTGGACGCCATCTTGAATCCTGGATTAAGCTCCAGTGGGATTCATGGGAAGTTTTGATATGTTATTACTAATGATATTTTGGTCATTTTGTGAAAAATTCAGCTTTGGCTTATTTTTTTCCGATCTCAACCCCAATACTCTTCGCCTACAAGATGATCACCATGCCTGAAAATGACAAAACCAACATTATATCACTCGCTATCATTTGATACAGTAGCTCGATACTTATGCAGTTTCAGCAGATAAAGACATTTACTGAAACCATGAATTATGATCAGAGAAAATGTAAGATCAGTTTCGTAATTTTTTGCTTCAAAATGGCCGCCATGAAACATAACGTTGACATATAATATCATGAAACATCCTGATTTTCCATATTTCAACGCAGTATGATACCAATAACTATCACAAATTTAAACATGTTAGTGATAATAGAACTCATTTTACATTTAAAAATGGTCACTGTGAAGCATCTTGCCATTTCTATTTGATATATGTTAATTTTCAGTTGCAAAGTACCTTCATTTCTAACAGAATAAGTGCAGAAGCTATCAATATGTGAATCTGTTAATTACATACATATACACATATTTTGTTATTCTCTGCTACCGGTACTTTCATTTTTCTTATGGATGTTGTGGGACCTATTTTCCAATAACCTGCACCCATTCTGGATTCTCTGGATCTTGACTAATTATACCCCCCGGAACGAGTTGTGGGGGGGCATACTGGAGTCAGGTTGTCCATCCGTGCGTCCGTGCGTCCGTCACTAAACTTAACATCAGAGAAATATTGTTATAACTTCATCTACCGCTGTGTGACAAATTCACATTCGTGCCTGGAGTCAAGGTCACAAGCCCACACACTTGGATTTTTTTTTTTACATATTTACGGGTACATGGGCCCACGCGGGGGGTATTCCGTAAGCCTCGCTTACTGACCAATCTAGTTAAAATATAGATTTAATTATTCTTGAAGCTGGGGTCTCATTCAGTAGGTACACATTTTTCTTTATGGAAATTAAATAAGTGTATAATTGCAACTAGTCCACCACTTTTAAAAATTATGAGTGCCAGCTACACAGATACAATTATTTAGTAACCTTTAATGTACTCATAGAGACTCGCGGTGGTATCAAGCTGATGATCAAATGATGCAGTATTTATACCCCCCGCAACGAGTTGTGGGGGGGGGGGTATACTGGAGTCGGGTTGTCCGTCCGTGCGTCTGTCCGTCACTAAACTTAACATCAGAGAAATATTGTTATAACTTCTATTTCCTTCATCTGAAATGCTTAATATTTCACACATGCATTCATGTAAGGCTCTACTACCATGCTGTGCCAAATCCACGACCGTCCAACCCCCGCTGATCCCAATGTCATATTTCCTTCATTGAAAATTCTTATTTATATTTCACTTGTGCATTCCTCTAAGGTTGTACTAGCATGCTGTGACAAATCTACGATTGTCCAACCCCCGCTGATCCCAAGGTCAAGGTCACATACTTAGTCTCTTTACAAAACTTAACATCAGAGAAATAATGTTATAACTTCTATTTCCTTCATCTAAAATGCTTAATATTTCACACATGCATTCCTGTAAGGCTCTACTACCATGCTGTGTCAAATCCACGACCGTCCAACCCCCGCAGATCCCAAGGTCAATGTCAAATACTTAGTCTCTTTACAAAACTTAACATCAGAGAAATGTTGTTATAACTTCTATTTCCTTCATCTAAAATGCTTAATATTTCACACATGCATTCCTGTAAGGCTCTACTACCATACTGTGCCAAATCCACGACCGTCCAACACCTGCTGATCCCAAGGTCAAGGTCAAATACTTAGTCTCTTTACAAAACTTAACATCAGAGAAATAAGTTATAACTTCTATTTCCTTCATTGTAAATTCTTATTTATATTTCACTTGTGCATTCCTCTAAGGTTGTACTAGCATGCTGTGACAAATCTACGACTGTCCAACCCCCGCTGATCCCAAGGTCAAGGTCACATACTTAGTCTCTTTACAAAACTTAACATCAGAGAAATGTTGTTATAACTTCTATTGCTTTCATTGAAAATTCTTAATATTTCATATGCTGTGACAAATCCCCGTCACATACTTACCGTATAACCTCGAATTAACGCCCCCCTCCTAATAAACACGCCCCACCCCCACCCCCCCCCCCCCCCCCTCCAAATTAAAAAAAAAAAAATAATAAAAAATTACCAAGGACCGCCAATTTCAAACATAAATAATCCTTAAATCCTTATTTGTGTTCGAAATTGGCGGTCCTTAGTAAAATTTTTTTTTTTAGTGGCTAATAAACACCCCCCCCTTTTGTAAAATGTAATGTTAATTCGAGGTTATACGGTAGTCTCTTTACAAAACTTAACATGAGAGAAATCGGTTATAACTTCTATTTCCTTGCTCGGATCTGCTTCACATTTCACACACTCATTGCTCCAATGGACCTCTACCACCCTGTGACAAATTCACGTTCATGCCGCTCCCGCTAATCCCAGAGTCAAGGTCACAAGCCCACACACTTGGAAATATTTACATATTTTAGGGGTACCTGGGCCCACGCGGGGGGTATTCCGTAAGCCTCGCTTACTGACCAATCTAGTTTTGTTAATTTTTAAACTTTTTTTTTTTTAAACTTTTTTTCCATTTTTAGCCAGGTTTTTTTGGAGAAAAAATCCAGGCTATTGAATTGGCGAAAGCCAGGTGGGCGAGCGGGTGGGCGGGCGGGCGGGCGGGCGGCGTCCACAATCAATGTTAAGTTTTCGTGTTTGAGTCCATTTCTTTGTTACTGTAACACATAGGACCAACAAACTTTCACAGCTTCATAATCAAGGGGTACCCACCACATATCACTATCCAACATGTTACCTTTTTTTGAACTTGACCCATTTTAACTTAACTTTTCGCGTTTACAATGTTAAGTTTTCGTGTTTAAGTCCATTTCTTTGGTACTGTACCACATAGGACCACCAAACTTTCACAGCTTCATAACCAAGGGGTGCCCACCACATACAACTATCCAACATGTGACCATTTTTTTTACCTTTACCTATTATTTCTACGTAATTGGCTTACCCATTTTCAACGTTAACTTTTTAACGTACGTCTGGTTAAAGTTTTTTGGTTAAAGTTTTTTGTTATACTATATCTCTGCAACTGCTTCGCCCATAAACCTTGAAACTTTACATGGGTGTTTATCATCATCCATATTTTCATTCTACCCCACAACCGTGCGGCCCCTGTGCCCAATGTCAAGGTCAAATTACTTTGATTTTTTTTGTTAAAGTTTTTTTGTGTACTATATCTCTGCAACTGCTTCACCCATTACCTTGATACTTCACATGGGTGTTTATCATCATTGTCGCCCCTGCTTGCGGAAAGCGCGATATAGTCGGCATTTTGGCATACGTCCGTCTGTCCGTCCGGGCACACATTAGGGTACTTATGTGGCTAGCCCCACAGGGTTATGGACTTAGTAAAGGATAGGGTTGGTTACAATTAGCCACCCAAAAAATCCTTTTATGTGGCTAAAAATCGTTTTATGTGGCTAATATTTAACATGTGATAAGCCACATAAGTATAGTACTGTAAGAACGTCCGTCCGTCCGTCCGTCCGTGTCCGTACGTCTGTGTGTCCGGTTAAAGTTTTTCCATTTACTATATCTCTTTTTTTAGTGTCCATGCCTCGCCCCAAGGCGCGACATGCAGGCCACGGCCATCTAGTCTACAAAAAGTGGGCCTTCGTGGCTTTGCCTCATTTCTTGGAAAAAACCTGGCCTTCGTGGCTTGTTTTTTTCAAATTCTTTTTCAATTTTTAGCCAGGTTTTTTGAAAAAAAATCCAGGCTATTGGATTGGCGAAAGCCGGGCGGGCAGGCGGCGGGCGGGCGGGCGGCGTCCACAATCAATGTTAAGTTTTCGTGTTTGAGTCCATTTCTTTGTTACTGTACCACCTAGGACCACCAAACTTTCACAGCTTCATAATCAAGGGGTGCCCACCACATATCACTATCCAACATGTTACTTTTTTTTTAATTTGACCCATTTTTTAAGCACAGTCGACTTAGCCATTTTCAATGTTAAGTTTTCGCGTTTACAATGTTAAGTTTTCGTGCTTAAGTCCATTTCTTTGGTACTGTACCACCTAGGACCACCAAACTTTCACAGCTTCATAATCAAGGGGTGCCCACCACATACAACTATCCAACATGTGACCATTTTTTTACCTTCACCTATTATTTTACGTAATTGACTTACCCATTTCCAACGTTAACTTTTTAACGTATGTCTGGTTAAAGTTTTTTGGTTAAAAGTTTTTCGTTATACTATATCTCTGCAACTGCTTCGCCCATTACCTTGAAACTTCACATGGGTGTTTATCATCATCCATATTTTCATTCTAACCCCCAATCGTGCGGCCCCTGTGCCCAATGTCAAGGTCAAATTACTTTGAATTTTTTTGTTAAAGTTTTTTTGTGTACTATATCTCTGCAACTGCTTCACCCATTACCTTGATACTTCACATGGGTGTTTATCATCATTGTCGCACCCGCTTGCGGAAAGCGCGATATCGTCGGCATTTTAGCATATGTTTGGCAGTGAAAATTGCTTTCTGGCCCAGGCTCGAGGTCAAGGCGGCGGGACAAGGCGAGACATATGATTCCGCGGAATTCTTGTTAGTTAATGTTACTGCATGTTGTTTCAAGTGCATCTATATGTGTCATCAATCAATAACAAAATATGTGCTATAACATAGACTGGCACAAATGATTACAGACAGTAGAAATATAATATGGCTGCCAATATTTACTACATATATATCTGAAGACAAATGATTGTGGTACTCATCATTACATATGTCGTCTCGTTGATTTTAGGCTTGAAACACGAACTATATACCTTTAATAATATGATGGAATAATATTGAGCGATTTAATTCAATAAACAAGTAAGTAATCCAGTATGGCTGCCAAAATGTCGCCATTTTTGTCGCGCCCGCTTGCGGAAAGCGCGATATAGTTGGCACTTTGGCGTACGTACGTACGTGTGTCCGGTTAAAGTTTTTGGTTAAGTTTTTTGGTTAAAGTTTTTGGTTAACTTTTTTGGTTAAAGTTTTTGGTTAAGTTTTTTGGTTTTTCGTTATACTATATCTCTGCAACTGCTTTGCCCATTACCTTGAAACTTCACATGGGTGTTTATCATCATCTATATTTTCATTCTACCCCCCTCCCGTGCGGCCCCTGTGCCCAATGTCAAGGTCAAATTACTTTGAAGTTTTTGGTTTAAGTTTTTTGGTTACAGTTTTTCGTTGTACTATATCTCTGCAACTGCTTTGCCCATTACCTTCAAACTTCACATGGGTGTTTATCATCATCTATATTTTCATTCTACCCCCCTCCCGTGCGGCCCCTGTGCCCAATGTCAAGGTAAAATTACTTTGAAGTTTTTGGTTAAAGTTTTTGTCGCGCCTGCTTGCGGAAAGCGCGTTATAGTCGGCACTTTGGCGTACGTATGTACATACGTACGTACGTGTGTCCGGTTAAAGTTTTTGGTTAAGTTTTTTGGTTAAGTTTTTTGGTTAAAGTTTTTCGTTATACTACATCTCTGCAACTGCTTTGCCCATTACCTTGAAACTTCACATGGGTGTTTATCATCATCTATATTTTCATTCTACCCCCCTACCGTGCGGCCCCTGTGCCCAATGTCAAGGTCCGTCGGGGGATACTATGGATTTGACAGCGGGCCGCGTCCGTGTCCGCCGCAGACACTTCTTGTCCGGAGCATAACTCGAACACCCTTTGGAATATTTTCATGAAACTTCACACATGCATAGACCACGACCCGAATGTGTGTCGCGCACAAGAATGACAACTCTTGCATAGCTAATTTTTGAGTTATCTCCCTTTTTTGTTTTACGCACTGAATTTTCTGTCGGCAGCATCAACCACCACCTTTGGAATATTTTCACTAAACTTCACACATGCATAGACCTACGACCCAAGGTGTGTCGCGCACGAAGCAATGACTAACTGTTGCGTAGCAATTTTTTAGTTATCTCCCTTTTTTGTTTTGCGCACTCTACAAACTGGACAATAATGCATGAAGACCCGTTTTCTCGTCTGCTCTGTACACCTTTTCTCGTGTGCTCTGTACACCTTACCTGTAGAGAGAACAATATAGACTGGGAGAACCATTCACTTGTCCATGTGCTGCATGTGCTAGCATGTGCAAATGTCCAGTCTTGACCACAGGTAATTATACCCCCCGCAACGAGTTGAGGGGGGGTATACTGGAGTCAGGTTGTCCGTCCGTCCGTCCGTCCGTGCGTCCGTCCGTGCGTCTGTCCGTGCGTCCGTCCGTCCGTCCGGATAAACTTAACATCAGAGAAATATTGTTATAACTTCTATTTCCTTCATCTAAAATGCTTGATATTTCACACATGCATTCCTGTAAGGCTCTACTACCATGCTGTGCCAAATCCACGACCGTCCAACCCCCGCAGATCCCAAGGTCAAGGTCAATTACTTAGTCCGTAAACTTAACATCAGAGAAATATTCTTATAACTTGTATTTCCTTCATCTAAAATGCTTAATATTTCACACATGCATTCTTGTAAGGACTCTACATGCTGTGCCAAATCCACGACCGTCCAACCCCCGCAGATCCCAAGGTCAAGGTCAAATTCTTAGTCTCTTTACAAAACTTAACATCAGAGAAATATTGTTATAACTTCTATTTCCTTCATCTAAAATGCTTAATATTTCACACATGCATTCCTCTAAGGCTCTACTACCATGCTGTGCAAAATCCATGACCGTCCAACCCCCGCTGATCCCAATGTCAAGGTCAAATACTCTTTACAAAACTTAACATCAGAGAAATAAGTTATAACTTCTATTTCCTTCATTGAAAATTCTTATTATTTCACTTGTGCATTCCTAAAACCCAATCCCCTGTGCATTTCCTCTAAGGTTGTACTATCATGCTGTCACAGATCTCGAGGTCAACGTCACATACATACCGTATAACCTAAACGCTTAACGCCCCCCCCCCCCCCTCCTAACTAAACGCGTCCCCACCCCCCCCCCCAAATAAAAAAAACAATAATAAATATTTTTTTTTACCAGTGACCGCCAATTTCAAACACAAATAATCCTTAAATCCTTATTTGTGTTTGAAATTGGCGGTCCTTGGTAAAAAACAATTTTAAAATGGCTAATACGCCCCCCCCCCCCCCCCCCCCCCCCCCCAAATACAATATTTTTTACCAAGACCGCCAATTTCAAACACAAATAGTCTTTAAATCTTTATTTGTGTTTGAAATTGGTGGTCCTTGGTAATTTTTTTTTTTTTTTTTTTTTTTTTACTGGCTAATAACCCCCCCCCCCCCCCCAAATAAAAAATAAAAATAATAATAATTTTACCAATGACCGCCAATTTCAAACACAAATAATCCTTAAATCCTTATTTGTGTTTGAAATTGACGGTCCTTGGTAATTTTCTTTTTTTTTTCTTTTTTTTTTTTTTTTTTCTTTTTTTAATCGCTAATAAACGCCCCCCCCCCTTTTGTAAAATGTAACGCCTCCGGGGGCGTTAATTCGAGGTTATACGGTAGTCTCTTTACAAAACTTAACATCAGAGAAATCGGTTATAACTTCTATTTCCTTGCTCGGATCTGCTTCACATTTCACACACTCATTGCTCCAATGGACCTCTACCACCCTGTGACAAATTCACGTTCATGCTGCTCGCGCTAATCCCAGAGTCAAGGTCACAAGCCCACACACTTGGAAATTTGTACATATTTTAGGGGTACCTGGGCCCACGCGGGGGGTATTCCGTAAGCCTCGCTTACTGACCAATCTAGTTTATACAGGTAAATTACTACATTGGATATTACATTTCCGTAAACTGTGTTGAAAATATTGTGGCATTATGTGGACCTGTGCAGATATATGTAGATAAATATAGGACTATTAACTCGAACACCCTTTGGAATATTTTCATGAAACTTCACACATGCATAGACCACGACCCGAAGGTGTGTCGCGCACAGCAATGACAACTCTTGCGTAGCTAATTTTTTAGTTATCTCCCTTTTTTGTTTTGCGCACTCTACAAACTGGACAATAATGCATGAAGACCCGTTTTCTCGTCTGCTCTGTACACCTTTTCTCGTGTGCTCTGTACACCTTACCTGTAGAGAGAACAATATAGACTGGGAGAACCATTCACTTGTCCATGTGCTGCATGTGCTAGCATGTGCAAATGTCCAGTCTTGACCACAGGTAATTAATACAGGTAAATTACTACATTGGATATTACATTTCCGTAAACTGTGTTGAAAATATTGTGGCATTATGTGGACCTGTGCAGATATATGTAGATAAATATAGGACTATTAAAAAAAAATTCTGGGATCCAGTAGCAAGCATTATTATTTTTAAACTTTTTTTTTCCATTTTTTTTTTATTTTTTTTTTCAAATTATTTTTCAATTTTTGTCTAGTAGCATAAGGTCGTAAGTGCTATATACAGACTATTCACCTGTGCATGTGCTAGCATGTGTAACTGACCACTGACCACTTACAGGTAATTTATACAGGTAAATGATTATATTACATTTCCGTAAACTGTGTTGAAAATATTGTGGCAATATGTGGACCTGTGTATATATGATACATGTATGTAGATAAATATAGGGCTATTAAAAAACAATCTGGGCTCCAGTAGTGAGCATTATTCTTTTATTTTTTTTAAATTTAATATTTTTTTTCCATTTTTTTTTTTTACATTCTTTTTCAATTTTTTAACTGACCACTAACTTATTACAGGTAATTTATACAGGTACATTATTACATTTCCGTAAACTGTGTTGACAATATTGTGGCAGTATGTGGACCTGTGCTATGTACTTGTGCACTTTGTGCACCTGTGCAGATATATGTAGATAAATATAGGACTATTAAAAAAAAATTCTGGGCTCCAGCTCAGTAGCAAGCATTATTATTATTTTTAATTTTTAAACTTTTTTTTTATTTCCATTTTTTTTTTTCATTTTTTTTTCAATTCTTTTTCAATTTTTGTCTAGTAGCATAAGGTCGTAAGTGCTATATACAGACTATTATCATATAATAAAACAATTATTGACTAGTGAGCCATAGAATATAATCTGATATTCTATGGGTCACTAGTCAATAATTATATAATATGTTCGGGCCAGTGAAAATTGCTTTCGGGCCCAGGCTCGAGGTCAAGGCGGGACAAGGCGAGGCATCTGATTCCGCGGAATTGTTGTTTACTTATCTCCCTTTGTTGTTTCGTGCTCTGATTTTGTATCCAGAGCATAACTCGAACACCCTTTGGAATATTTTTATGCCCCACCACAATAGTGGAGGGGGCATTTAGTGTTACCCTTGTCCGTCCGTCCGTCCGCACACACGAATGGGTACTTGTTGTAAGCGTACGGGGATCTTATTGGGTAGGGTTAGGATAGTGTTGGGTACTCTTGTTGGGTATTTTTATACAGTAAAAACCCAACAAGTATTCATTCATAGGAACGTGCATCCCGTCCTCCCGTCCGTCCGTCCGTCCGTCCGTCGTCACAAAACTTTTAACACTCGGGTAAAATGTCTCATAATTCTCACATCCTTCGACCGATCTGCTTCATATTTCATATACACATTGCTCTGATGGTTCACTACCGCCCTGTGCCAAATCCACGTTCGTCCTGCCCCCGCCAAGCCCAGGGTCAAGGTCACATACTTGGTGCTTTCAAAAATTTTAACGCTCGGGTTAATATCTATAATTTCTGTTTTCTTTCACGGATCAGCTTCATATTTCATATACATTGCTCTAATGGTCCTCTACCGCCCTGTGCCAAATCCACGTTCGTCCTGCCCCCGCCAAGCCCAGGGTCAAGGTTACATACCTGGTGCTTCAAAAACTTTAACGCTCGGGTAAATATCTTATAATTTTTCTGTTTTTTCTCACGTATCAGCTTCATATTTCATATACGCATTGCTCTAATGCTCTAACCGCCCTGTGCCAAATCCACGTTCGTCCTCCCCCGCCAAGCCCAGGTCAAGGTCACATACTTAGTGCTTCAAAAACTTTAACGCTCGGGTAAATATCTTATAACTTTCTGTTTTCTTTCATGGATCATCTTCATATTTCATATACACATTGCTCTAATGGTCCTCTACCGCCCTGTGCCAAATCACGTTCGTCCTGCCCCGCCAATCCCTCAGGTCAAGTCACATACTTGATGCTTCAAAAACTTTAACGCTCAGGTAAATAATCTTATATTTTTCTTTCATTCACGGATCAACTTCATATTTCATATACACGTTGCTCTAATGGTCCTCTACTGCCCGTGTGCCAAATCCACGTTCGTCCTGCCCCCGCCAAGCCCAGGGTCAAGGTCACATACTTAGTGCTTCAAAAACTTTAACGCTCGGGTAAATATCTTATAATTTCTGTTTTCTTTCATGGATCATCTTCATATTTCATATACGCATTGCTCTAATGGTCCTCTACCGCCCTGTGCCAAATCCACGTTCGTCCTGCCCCCGCCAATCCCAGGGTCAAGGTGACATACTTGGTGCTTTAAAAACTTTAATGCTCAGGTAAATATCTTATAATTTTTCTTTCCATTCACGGATCAACTTCATATTTCATATACGCGTTGCTCTAATGGTCCTCTACCGCCCTGTGCCAAATCCACGTTTGTCCCGCCCCCGCCAAGCCCAGGGTTAACATCACATACTTAGTGCTTCAAAAACTTTAACGCTCAGGTAAATATCTTATAATTTCTGTTTTCTTTCACGGATCAGCTTCATATTTCATATATGCATTGCTCTAATGGTCCTCTACCGCCCTGTGCCAAATCCACGTTCGTCCTGCCCCCGCCAAGCCCAGGGTCAAGGTCACATACTTAGTGCTTCAAAAACTTTAACGCTCGGGTAAATATCTTATACTTTCTGTTTCTTTCATGGATCATCTTCATATTTCATATACACATTGCTCTAATGGTCCTCTACCGCCCTGTGCCAAATCCACGTTCGTCCGCCCCGCCTAGCCCCAAGTCCAATCAGCTAAAGGTCACATACATGTGCTCTAATTCCTAACGCTCCGTAAAGGGGTAATCAATTATTAATCTTTCCACTTTCACGATCAGCTTCATATTTCATATACATTGTTTGGTTGCCCTGTGCCAAATCACGTTCGTCCTGCCCCCGCCAAGCCCAGGGTCAAGGTCCACATTTAGTGCTTCAAAAACCTTTAACGCCCTGGGTAAATATTACTTTCTGTTTTCCTTTCTGGAAATCCTCTTCATATTTCATTATACCATTGTCTAATGGTCCTCTACCGCCCTGAAGCCCAGGGTCAAGCGCCTCCAAGGGTCAAGGCACATACTTGGTGCTTCAAAAACTTTAACGCTCAGGGTAAATATCTTATAATTTCTTTCCATTCAGGTTTTCTTCATGGATCAGCTTCATATTTCATAATCGCATTGCTCTAATGGTCCTCTACTACGCCCTGTGCCAAACCATCCACGTTCGTCCTGCCCCCGCCAAGCCCAGGGTCAAGGTCACATACTTAGTGCTTCAAAAACTTTAACGCTCGGGTAAATATCTTATATTTCTGTTTTCTTTCATGGATCATCTTCATATTTCATATACACATTGCTCTAATGGTCCTCTACCGCCCTGTGCCAATCCACGTTCGTCCTGCCCCCGCCAATCCCAGGGTCAAGGTCACATACTTGGTGCTTCAAAAACTTTAACGCTCATAATTCTCTTTATTCCGGATAACTTCATATATATACTTTGCTCTATTGGTCTCTACCGCCCGTGCCAAATCCACGTTTCGTCCTGCCCCCAATCCCAGGGTCAGGTCACATACTATGCACAAAAACTTGCTCGTTGTAAATACTTATCTCCTTTCAATGGATCATCTTCATATTTCATACGCTTCTCTAAGGTCCTCTACCGCCCTGCCAAATCCACGTTTCGTCCTGCCCCCGCCAAGCCCAGGGTCAAGGTCACATACTTAGTGCTTCAAAAACTTTAACGCTCTGGGTAAATATCTTATAATTTCTGTTTTCTTTCATGGATCATCTTCATATTTCATATACGCTTGCTCTAATGGTCCTCTACCGCCCTGTGCCAAATCCACGTTCGTCCTGCCCCCGCCAATCCCAGGTCAAGTCACATACTTGGTGCTTCAAAAACTTTAATGCTCAGGTAAATATCTTATAATTTTTCTTTCCATTCACAGGATCAACTTCATATTTCATATACGCGTTGCTCTAATGGTCCTCTACCACCCTGTGCCAAATCCACGTTTGTCCCGCCCCCGCCGCCCAGAACCCAGTTAACACCACATACTTAGTGCTTCACTTTAACGCTCAGGTAAATATCTTATAATTTCTGTTTTCTTTCACGGATCAGCTTCATATTTCATATATGCATTGCTCTAATGGTCCTCTACCAGCCCTGTGCCAAATCCACATTCGTCCTGCCCCCGCCAAGCCCAGGGTCAAGGTCACATACTTGGTGCTTCAAAAACTTTAACGCTCAGGTAAAAGAAAATTTTGACTTGGAATTTGGCCTCATTTATTATCAAAGCGATATGTGGGACATCCGTGTTCTATGAAACACATTTTCTAGTTTATTAAACTTCACACATGCATAGAAGACGACCCAAAGGTGTGTCGCACGTAAGAATGACAACTCTTGCGTCATTAATTTCTTAGTTATCTTCCTTTGTTGTTTCGTGCACTGATTTCGTGTCCGGAGCATAACTCGAACACCCTTTGGAATATTTTCATGAAACTTCACACATGCATAGACCACAACCCTAAAGGTGTGTCACGCAAGAATGACAACTCTTGCATCACTAATTTTTTAGTTATCTTCCTTTGTTTTTTCCTTCACTGATTTTGTCTCCGGAGCATAACTCGAACACCCTTTTTTTCAAACTATCTGGGGAGGGGGATACACATGCGCTTGTCGACAAGCGTCCATTTCTAGTTACTTTGAACTTTTTGGTTAAAGTTTTTGGTTAAACTTTTTTGCTTAAACTTTTTTGTGTGTCCGGTTAAAGTTTTTGGTTAAGTTTTTTGGTTAAGTTTTTTGGTTAAACTTTTTTGTTATACTACAACTCTGCAACTGCTTTGCCCATTACCTTGAAACTTCACATGGGTGTTTATCATCATCTATATTTTCATTCTACCCCCCTACCGTGCGGCCCCTGTGCCCAATGTCAAGGTCTAATTACTTTGAACTTTTTGGTTAAAGTTTTTGCTTAAACTTTTTTGCTTAAACTTTTTCGTTACACTACATGTATATCTCTGCAACTGCTTCGTCCATTACCTTCAAACTTCACATGGGTGTTTATCATCATCTATATTTTCATTTTACCCTCCTCCCGTGCGGCCCCTGTGCCCAATGTCAAGGTATAATTACTTTTAAATGTTTCCTTAAACTTTTTGCTTAAACTTTTTTCATGTGCTATATCTTTGCAACTGCTTCACCCATCACCTTGAAACTTCACATGGGTGTTTATCATCATCTGTTCTACCCCCCTACCCACTTTTCCAAACGTTCGGCTCCTGTACCCTTTCAATGTCAAGACTTCACTGGGTGTTCGTTCGCGCTTCTTGCGGAAAGCATACGTACGTGTGTCCGGTTAAAGTTTTTGGTTAAGTTTTTTGGTTAAAGTTTTTTGTTATGCTATATCTGCAACTGCTTTGCCCATTACCTTGAAACTTCACATGGGTGTTTATCATCATCTATATTTTCATTCTACCCCCTCCCGTGCGGCCCCTGTGCCCAATGTCAAGGTCAAATTACTTTGAAGTTTTTATGCCCCACCACGATAGTGGAGGGGGCATTTAATGTTAAAGTTTTGGTTAAAGTTTTTCGTTATACTATATCTCTTTTTTGAGTGTCCATGCCTCGCCACAAGGCGCGACATGCAGGCAGCGGCCATCTAGTATAATTTCCTCGTGTTATTTATTGCAGCCACAGTCTCATATAATACGAATGACAGAAAGAAAACATACACACTGTACATACTATGGTCGTCTATGGCACATACTCGAGGCTTTCACAACTACTGTGCTTGTTGCATAACAAGCTCTTCATTGTTATTAAACTTTGAGTATATTAGCCATATTTCACCTATACAAATGGATGTGGGTCCGGAATCAGAACTGAATAGTTACAGGAAAATATATATTCAGCTCTGAAATTAGATTAATCTGATCTAGTGCCTGGTCCTCACCATACCAGTCACTTAGCCCCAAACCCATTATAGTATTAGAATCAGTACTAATCCTACTACATTTATAATGGAATTCAACTCTCAAGTAACAAGGAAGTCAAAAAAGTACCTGAGCGCCACTGATACCAGTGATATTGAGATTCGGGATGTAACCCATTAAATTATCCTTCACATGCTCCCAACCTACCGCCCTTAGAAGACGATTCAGACTTGCCATGAAATCGTATAAAGAAAATAGTTTACATCGATTTCATGTATTCGACCAATTACCCAATGTGTTGTAATTATGTAACAGTGTAGCCTCCATCAGGTGCAGTTGTTAACTTTGGTATGTATAATATTCTCAAGTGGGCGTTGTTTGACAACACGTGTGTTTCGACTGCAAGGTGTTTTATGTGATTGGCATTTAAACATATGGTAGTTGTATTAACAATGCACCTGAGTGATTGACAGTTTGATGGCAGGAGGTGACGATAGTTTATCTCTATAAAGTAAGCCATATAAAGAACGGCCAATGAGAATCATTTTGTCCACCTGTTTATCTTGCGACGCATTAGACCCTGGCACTTTCCCAAATTGGTGACATTGCCAAATGTCACGGATTGCAAAATTCTACTTCAATCCCATTGGATTTTATTCTTGATACTCCCTAGTTCCTTAAATACTATTGGTTACTGATGATTATGTTTTGATTCTGTTTAATGCAGATTATTGGTCATTGACACAGTGGTCGGATTTGTCGGTCTTCTGGTGTTCAACATGCCAATGATAAACTGCAAATACATGTTATGCTCCTTTTAAAATTCGGAAGATGGGCATCTGTATATATATAATTATATACATGTATTGGCTTAAAACGGAGGAATGAAATAATTACTTTTGACATGTTTATGTGGTGTCAGATATGTATGCCAACCAAAAGGATAATATAACCCTGGTGAAGGTATTGCATGTTAATCTACGGACAGAAACAGCTCCGTCATTGACTCCTCCCAGGAATGTTTGAAGTGGAATATATGGATAACACAATAACAATGTATTAAATAATACAATAATTGTTACTCACATCACGCCATATGAGTTCAAAGATATATAAGTTGCAAACTGGTGTCATGTGACAGTATCACATGACGGAACCGTCAAGGTATGACATTTTAAAAACACCTGTCAAAACAAGATCGTCCCAACTGTGAATTAATATTTTTGAGCTCATGAATACGCCACTGTCACTATTGGCTAAATGATCATCGTGTGATATACATACAGCACCAGGATGAATTTGCAAGTTCTACATGGACACATGATTAGCAAGCAGTTGCAGTAAAATAAGGTGCTCGCCGAGAAGAGTACAGTTTCTTCCATAACATAGTAGGTTGGTGACACAGGGTGCTTAGTCATAAATATGAGGAATATATTGATGAAGCTTGAAAAAGAACCATGACTTAACATATCAGGAGATATATTAATGCAGTATCTCAATGTATGCCCAAATCTGTTGATGCCATCTACAAAGCTTTCGCCGAAATTGAAACATTTCCCTACGGTTATACAATTGTGTATATATGCCACAGGATTACATAAGGAGTTAATGTTTGGCATATGCTAAGTAATAAGTAAGCGTATATACAATGCTTATAGATTAAGTTAGCAGGTTTAGTAGTCACGAAATGAAATGAAAAAGTGAAATGATTTCTGAATAGAAGCTGTAAACAACAGCATCCCACTAAATAAACTGTGTTGATATGCTGGAAAGGGGATCCTAAATAATGTTTACATAAAAAATAAATATTCAGCCCTGAATAGAATAACTTTATCCGGTGCCAGGTCCTCAGCACACCAGGGTCACTTAGCCCCATCCCCTAAAAATAGGATTATTACTAATGGTATTAGGGTTGGGGGGGGGGGGGGTGCCAGTCAAAATTTGAATGACTAATTTTCAGTACATAATGTTCTTGTGATAAGACAGTGTGGAAATATCTTCTGAATGGGTTTTTTTAGCTCACCTGAGCGAAGCTCATGTGAGCTATTGTTACCGCAATGTGTCTGTCGTCCGTCGTCGTCCGTCTCCGCCGTCGTCCGTTGTCCGTCGTCCGTGAACATTTTCAAACGTCTTCTCCTCGGTAACCATTGGGCCTATGGTCACCAAACTTCATGGTCATGGTCCTTAGGTAGGGGGATTACAAAATTGTTAAAATGACGTCATTACGTAATCCAAGATGGCCACCGTCTAAAAATAGCACAAATTCTTAAAAAATCTTCTTCTCAAGAACCGCCAACCGGATTTCGACAAAACTTGGTAGGAATGATCGATGTACATTGCTCTTTCAAAGTTGTTAAAATGGTGACCCTGGGGTTAAAAATGGCCGTGGCCCTTGGGGTCAAATTGGGGTCAAATTTTATTTTTGACTGAATATGGTCATTTCATATATCAAATTGAAGGTATCAATGAGGCTATCACTCTGTGCATTTTTTGTCGAAATCGGATTGTTATGTCATCCAAGAATGGCCGCCGAAAGGTCAAAAGGTCAAAAGGTCGTTCTTCTATTAAGAGATTTCAAAATCTTCTTCACATGAACCGCTTGGCCCATGGTAGCCAAACTTAAAAGTTATGGTCCATGGGTGAAGCCTTTTCAGATTTGTTAAAATAGAGGTCATCGCTAATCCAAGATGGCCGCCATCTAAAAATAGCATAAATTCTTAAAAAATATCTTTCCTTCATCAATGAACCTCGCTTGCCGGATTTCGTCGAAATAACTTGGTAGGTAATGATTGGATGTACAATGCTCATTTATCAAATTAGTTGTTAAAATGGTGACCCCGGGGAGTCAAAAAATGGGGCGTTTGGTCCCGTGGGGGTCCAAAATTTTGTATTTTTGACCCCGAAATTTCACGGTCATGTTATATATACAAATCGAAGGTATCAATGAGGCGATCACTCTGGTACACCTTTTTTTGTCCAAATCGAATTGTTATGTCATCCAAGATGGCCGCCGAAATGTCAAAAGGTCGTTCTTTTATTAGGGATTTCAAAATTCTTCTTTACATGAACCGCTTGGCCCATGGTAGCCAAACTTAAAAGTTTTGGTCCATGGGTGAAGCCTTTTCAGATTTGTTAAAATGGAGGTCATCGCTAATCCAAGATGGCCGCCGTCTAAAAATAGCATAAATTCTTAAAAAATCTTCTCATGAACCGCTAGCCGGATTTCGACGAAACTTGGTAGGAATGATCGATGTACATTGCTCTTTGAAAGTTGTTAAAATGGTGACCCCGGGGTCAAAAATAAAAAGGGCGTGGCCCGTGGGGTCAAATTGGGGTCAAATTTTATTTTTTTTGACTGAATATGGTCATTTCATATATCAAATTGAAGGTATCAATGAGGCGATCACTCTGGTGCAATATTTGTCGGAATCGGATGATTATGTCGTCCATGATGGCCACCAAAAGGTCCATTTATTCAAGATTTTTAACGTCTTTTTCTCAGGAACCACATGGCCGATGCTGGGTGAAGCATTTTCAGATTTTGTAAAATGAGAGTCATCGCTTAATCCAAGATGACCGCCATCTAAAAATAGCACAATTTTTTTAAAACACATGAACTCAATGTCACATTCTCCTCTTGTGTTCTGGTGTTCATGGAGTCAGGTGAGCGAATTAGGGCCATCATGGCCCTCTTGTTTATTAGAGATTTCAAAATTCTTCTTCACACGAACCGCTTGGCCCATGGTGGCCAAACTTCACAGTTATGGTCCATCCGTGAAGCCTTTTCAGATTTGTTAAAAAGGAGGTCGTCGCTAATCCAAGATGGCCGCCGTCTAAAAATAGCACAAATTCTTAAAAAATCTTCTTCTCATGAACCGCCAGCCGGATTTCGACGAAACTTGGTAGGAATGATCGATGTACAATGCTCTTTCAAAGTTGTTAAAATGGTGACCCCGGGGTCAAAAATGGGCGTGGCCCATGGGGTCAAATTTTATTTTTGACCGAATATGGTCATGTCTATATCAAATCAAAGGTATCAAAGAGGCGATCGCTCTGGTACATTATTTTATCGAAATTGGATGGTCATTTCATCCAAGAATGCCGCCGAAAGGTCAAAAGGTCGTTCTTTAAATATTAGAGATTTCAAAATTCTTCTTCACACGAACCGCTTGGCCCATGGTGGCCAAACTTCACAGTTATGGTCCATGGGTGAAACCTTTTCAGATTTGTTAAAACGGAGGTTGTCGCTAATCCAAGATGGCCGCCATCTAAAAATGCACAAATTCTTAAAAAATATTCTTCTCATGAACTGCCAGCCGGATTTTGACGAAACTTGGTAGGAATGATCGACGTAGAATGCTCTTTCAAAGGTGTTAAAATGGTGACCCCGGGGTCAAAAATGGGCGTGGCCCGTGGGGTCAAATTTTATTTTGGACCAAATATGCTCATGTCATATATCAAATTGAAGGTATCGATGATGCGATTGCTCTGGTGAAATATTTGTCGGAATCGGATGATTATGTCATCCATAATGGCCTCCAAAAGGTCCATTTATTCAAGATTTTGAACGTCTTTTTCTCAGGAACCACATGGCCGATGCTGGCCAAACTTCATAGTAAGTTAAGATCCTTGAGTGAAGCATTTTCAGATTTGGTAAAATGAGTCATTGCTTAATCCCAGATGACCGCCACCTAAAATAGCACAATTTTTTAGAACACATGAACTCAATGTCACATTCTCCTCTGGTGTTCATGGAGTCAGGTGAGCGAATTAGGGCCATCATGGCCCTCTTGTTTATAATACCTGGACCTTGGTCTGATAATATCACTCTAATTTGACGGTACCGTATTTACCCTATGTATTGGGACACCCTTTATATTGGGACACCCCCGTTTTGGGGAGAAATAATTATTTTTTAGGAAACAAGTTTTGGGACGCATCACAATTTAAAAAAAAAAATCAATAATTTCTGCACCTTAAGTATTGGGACATCTCTTTTTTTAAATACTTTTAAACACAGTCAGGGATTCCGCTGGGGAAAATAAAAAATCGCCACTCAATTTTTTTTATTTTTTTTATTTTTTTTTTCAACCGGCTACTGGTCATGCCGACTATTGGCACTCTCGCTATAAACAGAGGCCGTCGCTGATTAACTAATATAACACAGTGCTGACGGTAAATCTGAGCTCTGTTGATTAAATAGATTACCAATAAACCGTATACATCGACATTGCCGCCTGTCAATGCCGGAATGTGATTTATTTGCAAAAATTATTTCGATTCACACGCAAATACTCCTGATACATCGCCCCGCCCTCTCATCAATATTCACGAGGTAAGTTTAAAGTACGGACATGTATCCGGTCACGGTATGCTCTCCATGCTATTATATCGGTAAAGTCTTACGGGAAATTGAGACTTAAGAAATATGTCACCGTGCAGGGTTCAGGTTTGTGGGCGAAGTGGGCGATATCTCTCGGACTTCACCCTGTCCGTCCAGAAAAGCGAAGTCCACTTCGCCCTAAAAAAATCTCGGAAAATATATTCTCAAAAACCCAGCTAGAACCAAATTTGTGTCCGGTAATCCGGATTTCCCATACACGGATCATATCTCGCTAATTCCAGCTGGTATAATCCCACTTAATTGATGCCACCCGGCTGCTTGGCCGTGTACCGTGTCGGTCAGTGATCAGTTATCGAGATGTGTCAAGACGCGAGAAAATCGGGAAAAACCCTCTTCTGTGACCAGTCTGGTTTTACCCTCAATATCCCGTCATAATCTCATAAATATCTTGGATCGTTCTGTATCCAGATGATAGTTTTACATTCGCAGAAATATGCAATGAAATGGGTTCGTAAACGTTGTATTGGGGGCAGTATCATAGTTTGTTTACACAAATCTTGTGTACCGGTAACTACACAAATCTTGTGTAAACTGCACACGCACATGGCTGGTTCTCCGTTGTATGTAAAGCTAATCGCGCAGCTGGGCCCATGCTGTAACACGTGATGTTGAAGGTTGCGGTATCGATTTTTCTATTTGACGACCTGTTAAATTTACGCGGATTGCGGATCACGTGATAACTGGAGACATGTGACCTGTGCTGTGTACACCACAGGTGTATACCACAGGGTGTCGAGCTGTTACATGCTAAATTAATCGCGCTTAATGAATCGGGCCTTAACATCGAGGGCCGTATTAATTAATTGGCGAGACGAGCCTGTGGTATAACCGGTTTTATCGTATCAGAAATCCAAGAGTATATATGAGGGCCAAATCAGGGATTTTGGGATTCCGATGAGGATGAACCCATTGTTAAATTACCCTTTGTATGCTCACAACAGTTGCTAACAACCTACAAAACTAACAGTACAGCCCGTATTCATTTGGAATGTTTCACATGAATCCCGCCTACACCCACTATCCATAGGTGAAATATGGGATTAAATCCAGATAACCCGGCCTAAAGTGACACATTGCTGTTGACAGGCCATTAGACACCATTAAATAAATAAATAATATTGCATAGTCATACACAAACTTTCTACTAGTATAATTTTCTGCCTGTTTTAATCAATAATTGCTTTGCTGATGTAAATTACAGGTACCCAATTGGAACATGTCAAAGTATGCTAAATATGGTGGCCATCTTGAATTTTAAAATGACAGGCATATATAGTATTACATACAAATGTGGCTAATATAAATATATACATGTTTTCAATCAATATCGTACATAATCAGTCACATTTCTAGTCCAAACTGTTGCTAATATCTTACTGACATAATTGTTTGATTATAACGGTGGCCATTTTCAAATACAAATCTATATAAACAACACTTTAATTTCATTTTTAGCTAACCTGCACGAAGTGCAGAAGAGCTTATGGCATACCCTTGGCGTCGTTGGCGTCGTCGGCGTCTGCATCGGCGTCCACAAACTTAACGTTGTGGTAAATGTCCTTGTTATTTCCTTGTTATTTCATACATGCATTCCTCAGATGACCCTCTATCATGCTGTACCAAATCCATGACCCACCACCCAACCCATACCCCAAGGTCAAGGTCACAAACTTAGCACATTCATAAACTTAACGTTGGGGTAAATTTCTTATAACATCTGTTTCCTTTCATGGAACACCTTGATATTTCATACATGCATTCCTCAGATGACCCTCTATCATGCTGTAGCAAATCCACGACCCACCACCCAACCCTTACCCCAAGGTCACAAACCTAGCATGTTCATAAACTTAACGTTGGGGTAAATGTTGTGTAACTTCTGTTTATTTACAGCGAATACCTTCATATTTCATACATTCATTCATCTGATGATACTGTATCGTACTATAGCAAATCCATGACCCACCTCCCACCCCTTTCCCCAAGGTCAACGTCACAAACTTAGCACATTCATAAACTTAACGTTGGGGTAAATGTCTTATAACATCTGTTTCCTTTTATGGAACGCCTTGATATTTCATACATGCATTCATCTGATGATACTCTATTGTGGTATAGCAAATCCATGACCAACCCCTTACCCCAAGGTCAAGGTCACAAACTTAGCACATTCATAAACTTAATGTTGGGGTAAATTTCTTATAACATCTGTTTCCTTTCATGGAACGCCTTGATATTTCATACATGCATTCCTCAGATGACCCTCTATCATGCTGTAGCAAATCCACGACCCACCACCCAACCCTTACCCCAAGGTCAAGGTCACAAACATAGCATGTTCATAAACTTAACGTTAGGGTAAATGTCTTATAACATCTGTTTCTTTTCATGGAACACCTTGATATTTCATACATGCATTCCTCAGATGACCCTCTATCATGCTGTAGCAAATGCACGACCCACCACCCAACCCTTACCCCAAGGTCAAGGTCACAAACCTAGCATGTTCATAAACTGAACGTTGGGGTAAATGTTATGTAACTTCTGTTTCTTTACAGGGAACGCCTTGATATTTCATACTTGCATTCATCTGATGATACTCTATCATGCTATATCAAATCCATGGCCCACCGCCCACCCCTTTCCCCAAGGTCAAGGTCACAAATTTAGCACATTCATAAACTTAACGTTGGAGTAAATGTCTTATAACATCTGTTTCCTTTCATGGAACGCCTTGATATTTCATACATGCATTCCTCAGATGACCCTCTATCATGCTGTAGCAAATCCACAACCCACCACGCAACCTTTACCCCAAGATCAAGGTCACAAACTTAGCATGTTCATAAACTTAACGTTGGGGTAAATGTTGTGTAACTTCTGTTTCTTTACAGGGAACGCTTTGATATTTCATACATGCACTCATCTGATGATCCTCAATTGTGCTACAGCAAATCCATGACCCACCCCCCCACCCCTTTCCTCAAGGTCAAGGTCACAAACTTAGCACATTCATACATGCATTCCTCATGTGAATAGCTATCATGCTGTAGAAAATCACCAACTTAGTGCGTTCATAAACTTAACGTTGGGTTAAATTTTGTTTTACTTCTGTTTTCAGGGAGCGCATATATTTCATACATGCATTCATCTTAATATGCTATATTATGCTATAACAAACCCACGACCCACCTTGCACCACTGACCCCAATGTCAAGGTCCACCGCACGCCCCTTAACCCAAGGTCAAGTTATATAATATTCATGTTTTTTTATGCAACTTCCCCCCTGTGCCAAGTTTAAGTGAAGGCTGCCAATAGGCGAGTTTCGTTGTCTTCTGACAACTCTTGTTACGTCACATAGTAATACATGTTAAAATGACGTATTTCATTTACTGCATGATTCTGTTGATAATTATCCATTTTACAGTGAGATTGCTTGTACACATGTATTCAATTGAAAATAACAAAAATGTAATGCTATGATACCCATTTTGAATTTTAAAATGGCACACATATCTGTTATTGAATCACTATTTCATTTTTTAGCTCGCCTGCACGAAGTGCAGAAGAGCTTATGGCATACCCCCGGCATCATCGGCATCGTCGGCATCGGCGTCCACAAACTTAACATTGGGGTAAATGTCTTATAACTTCTGTTTCTTTTAATGGAACACCTTCTTATTTCATACATGCATTCCTCAGATGACCCTCTATCATGCTGTAGCAAATCCATGACCCACCACCCAACCCTTACCCCAAGGTCAAGGTCACAAACTTAGCACATTCATAAACTTAACGTTGGGGTAAATTTCTTATAACATCTGTTTCCTTTCATGGAACCCCTTGATATTTCATACATGCATTCCTCAGATGACCCTTTATCATGCTGTAGCAAATGTCACAAACTTAGCACATTCATAAACTTAACGTTGGGGTAAATGTCTTTTAACATCTGTTTCCTTTCATGGAACACCTTGATATTTCATACATGCATTCCTCCGATGACCCTCTATCATGCTGTAGCAAATCCACGACCCACCACTCAACCCTTACCCCAAGGTCAAGGTCACAAACTTAGCATGTTCATAAACTTAATGTTGGGGTAAATGTTGTGTAACTTCTGTTTCTTTACAGGGAACGCCTTTATATTTCATACATGCATTCATCTGATGATACTCTTATCGTGCTATATCAAATCCATGGCCCACCGCCCACCCCTTTCCCCAAGGTCAAGGTCACAAACTTAGCACATTCATAAACTTAACGTTGGGGTAAATGTCTTATAACATCTGCTTCCTTTCATGGAACGCCTTGATATTTCATACATGCATTCTTCAGATGACCCTATATCATGCTGTAGCAAATCCACAACCCACCACCCAACCCTTACCCCAAGATCAAGGTCACAAACTAGCATGTTCATAAACTTAACGTTGGGGTAAATGTTGTGTAACTTCTGTTTCTTTACAGGGAACGCTTTGATATTTCATACATGCATTCATCTGATGATCCTCAATTGTGCTACAGCAAATCCATGACCCACCCCCCACCCCTTTCCTCAAGGTCAAGGTCACAAACTTAGCACATTCATACATGCATTCCTCATGTGAATAGCTATCATGCTGTAGAAAATCACCAACTTAGTGCGTTCATAAACTTAACGTTGGGTTAAATTTTGTTTTACTTCTGTTTTCAGGGAGCGCATATATTTCATACATGCATTCATCTTAATATGCTATATTATGCTATAGCAAACCCACGACCCACCTTGCACCACTGACCCCAATTTCAAGGTCCACCGCACGCCCCTTAACCCAAGGTCAAGTTATATAATATTCATGTTTTTTTATGCAACTTTGCCAAGTTTAAGTGAAGGCTGCCAACAGGCGAGTTTCGTTGTCTTCTGACAACTCTTGTTACGTCACATAGTAATACATGTTAAAATGACGTATTTCATTTACTGCATGATTCTGTTGATAATTATCCATTTTACAGTGAGATTGCTTGTACACATGTATTCAATTGAAAATAACAAAAATGTAATGCTATCATACCCATTTTGAATTTTAAAATGGCACACATATCTGTTATTGAATCACTATTTCATTTTTTAGCTCGCCTGCACGAAGTGCAGAAGAGCTTATGGCATACCCCCGGCATTGTCGGCATCGTCGGCATCGGCGTCCACAAACTTAACATTGGGGTAAATGTCTTATAACTTCTGTTTCTTTTAATGGAACACCTTCTTATTTCATACATGCATTCCTCAGATGACCCTCTATCATGCAGTAGTAAATTCAAATCCATGACCCACCCCCACACCCAACCCTTACCCCTCCCCAAGGTCAAGGTGACAAAAAAATACAAACTAGCAACATTCAAAAACTTACGTTGGGGTAAATTTCTTATAACATCTGTTTCCTTTCATGGAACGCCTTGATATTTCATACATGCATTCATCTGATGATACTCTATTGTGCTATAGCAAATCCATGACCCACCCCTTACCCCAAAGTCAAGGTCACAAACTTAGCACATTCATAAACTTAACGTTGGGGTAAATGTCTTATAACATCTGTTTCCTTTCATGGAATGCCTTGAACGCCTTGATATTTCATACAAGCATTCATCTGATGATACCCTATCATGCTATCGCAAATCCATGACCCACCGCCCACCCCTTACCCCAAGGTCAAGGTCAGAAACTTAGCATGTTCATAAACTTAATGTTGGGGTAAATGTTGTTTAACTTTTGTTTCTTTACAGGGAACGCTTTGCTATTTCATACATGCATTCATCTGATGATCCTCTATTGTGCTACAGCAAATCCATAACCCACCCCCCACCCCTTTCCCCAAGATCAACATCATAAACTTAACGTTGGAGTAAATATCTTTTTATAACTTCTGTTTGTTTACAGGGAACGCTTGATATTTCATACATGCATTCATCTGATGATCCTCTATTGTGCTACAGCAAATCCATGACCCCCCCACCCCTTTCCCCAAGGTCAAGGTCACAAACTTAGCACATTCATACAGCATTCCTGATGTGAATAGCTATCATGCTGTAGAAAATCACCAACTTAGTGTGTTCATAAAGTTAACGTTGGGTTAAATTTTGTTTTACTTCCGTTTTCATGGAGTGCATTGATATTTCATACATGCATTCATCTTAATATGGTATAGTATGCTATAGCAAACCCACGACCCACCTTGCACCACTGACCCCAATGTCAAGGTCCACCGCACACCCCTTAACCCAAGGTCAAGTTATATAATATTCATGTTTTTTATGCAACTGTGCGTTTGACTGAAGGCTGCCAACAGGCGAGCTTTATTGTCTTCAGACAACTCTTGTTAGATATATCCCATAAATAATTTGTCTAATTTGTGGTCGAAAATGGGCTTATTATCTTGATATAAAGAGTATATGTGTCCTGAATCGTGGCCATTTTAAAATCCAAGATGGCCGCCACACATGTAACCGAAAAAATGGTACCAATTTGTTTTTATGCCCCCGCCACCGAATGGTGAGGGGGGCATATAGTGTTACCGGCGTCCGTACGTACGTAACGTACGTACGTAACGTACGTACGTCCCGAAACCTTAACGCTCGGGTAAATGGCTTATAATTTCTGTTTCCTTACTCGGATCTGCTTGACATTTCACACATGCATTGCTCAAATGGTCCTCTACCGCCCTGTGACAAATCAACATTCCTCCCACCCCCGCTAAGCCCAGGGTCAAGGTCACAGACTTGGTGTGTTCGAAACCTTGACGCTGGGTAAATGCCTTATAATTTCTGTTTCCTTGCTCGGATCTGCTTCACATTTCACACACGCATTGCTCCAATCGTCCTCTGCCACCCTGTGACAAATCCACATTCAAATATGCCTTGTTTTCTTTGGCTGCCAGCGGGGGCATTCGTGTGCCGACAGGCCACATTTCTAGTTTGTTCTATGTCATTTCCGAAGACTATAGCAAAAATTTCAGCGGGTTCAGATTTTGACACGGACTATAATACTTTATTCAGTTGCTTCTGTGCATATCTTGTGTTAATATATAATATTTGTTAGATTTATGATTAAATTAAATATGGATTTTTTTGCAATTTGAGGTTACATTGTAGTATGTGAAACTTTCTTTTGGCGTTAGTATACTTACCTTATGACCTGAAGTCAAAGACATTCTATGAAGTACGGATAAAATATGTTAACCTTATTCGTAGGCAAAAGTGGAACATACACTGCAGTCCTTCCATACTTTACTGTGTCCAGATTGTGCGTTAATTTTTATGCCACACCACGATAGTGGAGGGGCATTTAGTGTTACCCTTGTCCGTCATGAGTCCCATCCCGTCCGACCGTTACCAACCTTGTAAGTCGTAAAACTTTTAAATCATACTAGCTACAGACCTGAAACTTGGTATGTAGCTTCCTTATGATGAGTAGATGCGCAAAGTTTATTTCGGCTTTTGATTCGACCCTGGGGTCATGGATTATCTCCCTTTTTTGACTTAGAATTTTCCAATTTTGGCTTGTAGGTCGTAAACATTTTAAACCCTAATAGCTACACACCTGAAACTTAGTATGTAGCTTCTTTATGATTTGTAGATGCGCAAAGTTTATTTCGATTTTTGATTCGACCCTGGGGTCATGGATTATCTCCCCCTTTTCGACTTAGAATTTTCCAATTTTGGCTTCTAAGTCGTAAACATTTTAAACCGTAATAGCTACAGACCTGAAACTTAGTATGTAGCTTCTTTATGATGAGTAGATGCGCAAAGTTTATTTCGATTTTTTATTCGACCTCCGGGGTCATGGATTATCTCCCCCTTTTCGACTTAGAATTTTCCAATTTTGGGTTGTAAGTTGTAAAACTTTTAAACCCTAACAGCTACACACCTGAAACTTGGTATGTAGCTTCTTTATGATGAGTAGATGCGCAAAGTTTATTTCAATTTTTGATGCAACCCCCGGGTCAAGGATTATCTCCCTCTTGTCATCTTAGAGAATTTGACAATTTTGCCTTGTAACTCTTAAAACTTTTATACCGTAACAGCTACAGACCTGAAACTTAGTATGTAGCTTCCTTAAATGATGAATAGATGCGCAAAGCACCATTCCATTCCATTCCATTCAATGTTTGATTCAACCCCTGGGTCATGGATTATCTCCCCTTTTGAACTTGGAATTTTGCCTCGTTTATTATCAAAGCGATAGGTGGGGCATCCGTGTTCTATGAAAACATTTTTATGCCCCCGCCACCGAATGGTGAGGGGGGCATATAGTGTTACCGGCGTCCGTACGTACGTAACGTACGTACGTAACGTACGTACGTCCGTAGGTACGTACGTATGTCCCGAAACCTTAACGCTCGTACGCACGCCAAAGTGCCGACTATATCGCGCTGTTCGCAAGCGGGCGCGACAACAACACAAATCACCATTGTAAATAGCCTCATACACAGACAAGAGACGAGGCAAAGCCATGAAGACAATTGGATATCATATATTTATGCAAGTACATACGTACGTGTGTCCGGTTAAAGTTTTTGGTTAAGTTGTTTGCTTAAGTTTTTTGGTTAAAGTTTTTGGTTATGTTCTTTGGTTAAAGTTTTTGGTTAAGTTGTTTGGTTAAGTTTTTTGGTTAAAGTTTTTGGTTAAAGTTTTTCGTTATACTATATCTCTGCAACTGCTTTGCCCATTACCTTGAAACTTCACATGGGTGTTTATCATCATCTATATTTATGCCCCCGCTACCGAAAGGTACGGGGGCATATTGTGTTACCGGCGTCCGTCCGTACGTCCGTCCCGTCCGTCTGTACGTCCGTCCCGTCCGTACGTCTGTCCCATCCGTCCGTACGTCCCGATATTACCATATTCTTTAGTAACTTCTACATGGCTTCACATATTATGTCAATATTTATACATGTGATACATATGAACATGCCTTACACACTCCACCCACCAGTACTTCGACCTTGACCTTTGGCCTTTGACCTTTTCCACTTTAAATGTTTGCTTGGCACTTTGGGACAAATCTACGTGCACGTTTCTCAATCCTACACTAACTTCTCAATACTTTTGCCAATCGCTTAAATATTTATACACATGATACATATGAACATGCCCTACACACTCCACCACCCAGTACTTCGACCTTGACCTTTGACCTTCACCTTTTCTACTTTAAATGTTTACTTAGCACTTTGGGACAAATCTACGTGCACGTTTCTCAATCCTACACTAACTTCTCAATACTTTTGGCAATCGCTTAAATATTTATACACATGATACATATGATACATATGAACATGCCCTACACACTCCACCACCCAGTATTTCGACCTTGACCTTTGACCTTCACCTTTTCTACTTTAAATGTTTACTTAGCACTTTCGGACAAATCTACGTGCACGTTTCTCAATCCTACACTAACTTCTCAATACTTTTGCCAATCGCTTAAATATTTATACACATGATACATATGAACATGCCCTACACACTCCACCACCCAGTACTTCGACCTTGATCTTTGACCTTCACCTTTTCTACTTTAAATGTTTACTTAGCACTTTGGGACAAATCTACGTGCACGTTTCTCAATCCTACAATAACTTCTCAATACTTTTGCCAATTGCTTAAATATTTATACACATGATACATATGAACATGCCTTACACACTCCACCACCCATTACTTCGACCTTCACCTTTGACCTTCACCTTTTCCACTTTAATTGTTTACGTGCCACTTTGGGACAAATCTACGTGCGCGTTTCTCAATCCTACACTAACTTTCACACACGCATTGCTCCAATGGTCCTCTACCGCCCTGTGACAAATCCACATTCGTCCTGCCCCCGCTAAGCACAGGGTCAAGGTCACAGACTTGGTGCGTTTGAAACCTTAACATTCAGTTAAATGGCTTATAATTTGTGTTTCCTTGTGTGGATCTGCTTCACATTTCACACGCGCATTGCTACAATGGTCCTCTACCGCCCTGTGACAAATCCACATTCGTCCCACCCCCACTAAGCCCAGGGTCAAGGTGCGTTCAAAACCTTAACGCTCGGGTAAATGGCTTATAATCAAATATGCCTCGTTTTCTTTGGCTGCCAGCGGGGGCATTCGTGTGCCGACAGGCCACATTTCTAGTTTCATTCTACCCCTCTCCCGTGCGGCCCCTGTGCCCAATGTCAAGGTCAAATTACTTTGAAGTTTTTGGTTAAAGTTTTTGGTTAAAGTTTTTGGTTAAGTTTTTTGGTTAAGTTTTTTGATTAAAGTTTTTCGTTATACTACATCTCTGCAACTGCTTTGCCCATTACCTTGAAACTTCATATGGGTGTTTATCATCATCTATATTTTCATTCTACCCCCCTCCCGTGCGGCCCCTGTGCCCAATGTCAAGGTCAAATTACTTGGAAGTTTTTGGTTAAGTTTTTTGGTTAAAGTTTTTGGTTAAGTTTTTTGGTTAAAGTTTTTTTCGTTATACTATATCTCTGCAACTGCTTTGCCCATTACCTTGAAACTTCACATGGGTGTTTATCATTATCTATATTTTCATTCTACCCCCCTCCTGTGCGGCCCCTGTGCCCAATGTCAAGGTCAAATTACTTTGAAGTTTTTGGTTAAATTTTTTTTCGCGCCCGCTTGCGGAAAGCGCGATATAGTCAGCGTACGTACGTACGTGTGTCCGGTTAAAGTTTTTGGTTAAGTTTTTTGGTTAAAGTTTTTCGTTATACTATATCTTTTTTTAGCTCACCTGAGCGAAGCTCACCTGAGCGAAGCTCATGTGAGCTATTGTTACCGCAATGTGTCCGTCGTCCGTCGTCGTCGTCGTCGTCCTTGAACATTTTCAAACGTCTTCTCCTCGGTAACCATTGGGCCTATAGTCACCAAACTTCATGGTCATGGTCCTTAGGTAGGGGAATTACAAAATTGTTAAAATTGCATCATTACGTAATCCAAGATGGCTGCCGTCTAAAAATAGCACAAATTCTTCAAAAATCTTCTTCTCAAGAACCGCCAACCGGATTTCGACAAAACTTGGTAGGACTGATCGATGTACAATGCTCTTTCAAAGTTGTTAAAATGGTGACCCTGGGGTCAAAAATGGGCGTGGCCCGTGGGGTCAAATTGGGGTCAAATTTTATTTTGGACCGAATATGGTCTTGTCATATATCAAATTGAAGGTATCAACGTGGCGATCACTATGGTGCATTTCTTGTCGAAATCGGATGGTTAGGTCATCCAAGATGGCCGCCGAAAGGTCAAAAGGTCGTTCTTTTATTAGAGATTTCAAAATTCTTCTTCACATGAACCGCTTGGCCCATGGTAGCCAAACTTAAGAGTTATGGTCCATGGGTGAAGCCTTTTCAGATTTGTTAAAATGGAGGTCATCGCTAATCTAAGATGGCCGCCGTCTAAAAATAGCATAAATTCTTAAAAAATCTTCTTCTCATGAACCGCTAGCCGGATTTCGACGAAACTTGCTAGCAATGATCGATGTACCATGCTCTTTCAAAATTGTTAAAATGGTGACCCCGGGGTCAAAAATGGGCGTGGCCCGTGGGGTCAAATTGTGGTCAAATTTTATTTTTGACCGAATATGGTCTTGTCATATATCAAATTGAAGGTATCAACGAGGTGATCACTCTGGTGCAGTTTTTGTCGAAATCGGATGGTTAGGCCATCCAAGATGGCCGCCGAAAGGTCAAAAGGTTGTTCTTTTATTAGAGATTTCAAAATTCTTCTTCACATGAACCGCTTGGCCCATGGTAGCCAAACTTAAAAGTTATAGTCCATGGGTGAAGCCTTTTCAGATTTGTTAAAATAGAGGTCATCGCTAATCCAAGATGGCCGCCGTCTAAAAATAGCATAAATTAAAATAAAAAATCTTCTTCTCATGAACCGCTTGCCGGATTTCGACGAAACTTGGTAGGAATGATCGATGTACATTGCTCTTTCAAAGTTGTTAAAATGGTGACCCCGGGGTCAAAAATGGGCGTGGCCCGTGGGGTCAAATTGGGGTCAAATTTTTATTTTTGAACAAATATGGTCATGTCATATATCAAATTGAAGGTATCAACGAGGCGATCACTCTGGTGCATTTTTTGTCGAAATCGGATGGTTAGGTCATCCAAGATGGCCGCCGAAAGGTCAAAAGGTCGTTCTTTTATTAGAGATTTCAAAATTCTTCTTCACATGAACCGCTTGGCCCATGGTAGCCAAACGTAAGAGTAAATTCTTAAAAAAATCTTCTTCTCATGAACCGCTAGCTGGATTTCGACAAAACTTGGTAGGAATGATCGATGTACAATGCTCTTTCAAAGTTGTTAAAATGGTTACCCCGGGGTCAAAAATGGGCGTGGCCCGTGGGGTCAAATTTTATTTTTGACTGAATATGGTCATGTTATATATCAAATCGAATGTATCAATGAGGCGATCACTCTGGTGCATTTTTTGTCGAAATCGGATGGTTATGTCATCCAAGATGGCCGCCGAAAGGTCAAAAGGTTGTTTTTTAGCTCACCTGAGCGAAGCTCATGTGAGCTATTGTTACCGCAATGTGTCTGTCGTCCGTCGTCCGTCGTCGTCCGTCGTCGTCCGTCGTCCGTCGTCGTCCGTGAACATTTTCAAACGTCTTCTCCTCAGTAACCATTGGGCCTATAGTCACCAAACTTCATGATCATGGTCCTTAGGTAGGGGGATTACAAAATTGTTAAAATGACGTCATTGTGTAATCCAAGATGGCCGCCGTCTAAAAATAGCACAAATTCTTAAAAAATCTTCTTCTCAAGAACCGCCAACCGGATTTCGACAAAACTTGGTACGAATGATCGATGTACAATGCTCTTTCAAAGTTGTTTAAATGGTGACCCTGGGGTCAAAACTGGGCGTGGCCCGTGGGGTCAAATTGGGGTCAAATTTTATTTTTGATCGAATATGGTCAAGTCATATATCGAATTGAAGGTATCAAAGAGGCGATCACTCTGGTGCATTTTTTGTCGAAATCGGATGGTTATGTCATCCAAGATGGCCGCCGAAAGGTCAAAAGGTCGTTCTTTTATTAGAGATTTAAAAATTCTTCTTCACATAAATCGCTTGGCCCATGGTAGCCAAACTTAAAAGTTATGGTCCATGGGTGAAGCCTTTTCAGATTTGTTAAAATGGAGGTCATCGCTAATCCAAGATGGCCGCCGTCTAAAAATAGCATAAATTCTTAAAAAATCTTCTTCTAATGAACCGCTAGCCGGATTTCGACGAAACTTGGTATGAATGATCAATGTACAATGCTCTTTCAAAGTTGTTAAAATGGTGACCCCGGGGTCAAAAATGGGCGTGGCCTGTGGGGTCAAATGTGGTTAAAATTTTATTTATGACCGAATATTGTCAAGTCATATATTAAATTGAAAGTATCAAAGAGGCCATCACTCTGGTGCATTTTTTGTCGAAATCTGATGGTTATGTCATCCAAGATGGCCGCCGAAAGGTCAAAAGGTCGTTCTTTTATTAGAGATTTCAAAATTCTTCTTCACATGAATCGCTTGGCCCATGGTAGCAAACTTAAAAGTTATGGTCCATGGGTGAAGCCTTTTCAGATTTGTTAAAATGGAGGTCATCGCTAATCCAAGATGGCCGCCGTCTAAAAATAGCATAAATTCTTAAAAAATCTCCTTCTAATGAACCGCTAGCCGGATTTCGACGAAACTTGGTAGGAATGATCGATGTACAATGCTCTTTCAAAGTTGTTAAAATGGTGACCCCGGGGTCAAAAATGGGCGTGGCCTGTGGGGTCAAATGGGGGTAAAATTTTATTTTTGACCGAATATGGTCAAGTCATATATCGAATTGAAGGTATCAAAGAGGCGATCACTCTGGTGCATTTTTTGTCGAAATCTGATGGTTATGTCATCCAAGATGGCCGCCGAAAGGTCAAAAGGTCGTTCTTTTATTAGAGATTTAAAAATTCTACTTCACATGAACCGCTTGGCCCATGGTAGCCAAACTTCACAGTTATGGTCCATGGGTGAAGCCTTTTCAGATTAGTTATAATGGAGGTCATCGCTAATCCAAGATGGCCGCCGTCTAAAAATAGCACAAATTCTTAAAAAATATTTTTCTCATGAACCACTAGCCGGATTTCGACGAAACTTGGTAGGAATGATCGATGTACAATGCTCTTTTTAAGTTGTGAAAATGGTGACCCCGGGGTCAAAAATGGGCGTGGCCCGTGGGGTCCATTTTTATTCTTGACCGAATATGCTCATGTCATTTATCAAATTGAAGGTATCGATCAATATTTGTCGGAATCGGATGATTATGTCATCCATGATGGCCGCCAAAAGGTCCATTTATTTGAGATTTTGAACGTCTTTTTCTCAGGAACCACATGGCCGAAGCTGGCCAAACTTCATAGTAAGTTCAGATCCTTGGGTGATGCATTTTCTGATTTGGTAAAATGAGAGTCATCGCTTAATCCAAGATGACCGCCGTCTAAAAATAGCACAATTTTTTTAAAACATATGAACTCAATGTCACATTCTCCTCTGGTGTTCATGGAGTCAGGTGAGCGAATTAGGGCCATCATGGCCCTCTTGTTTATTAGAGATTTCAAAATTCTTCTTCACATGAGCCGCTTGGCCCATAGTGGCCAAACTTAAAAGTTATGGTCCATGGGTGAAGCCTTTTCAGATTTGTTAAAATGGTGACCCCAGGGTCAACAATGGGCGTGGCCCGTGGGGTCAAATTTTATTTTTGACCGAATATGCTAATGTCATATATCAAATTGAAGGTATCGATGAGGCGATTGCTCTGGTGCAATATTTGTCGGAATCGGATGATTATGTCATCCATGAGGGCAGCCAAAAGGTCATTTATTCGAGATTTTGAACGTCTTTTTCTCGGAAACCACATGGCCGATGATGGCCAAACGTCATAGTAAGTTAAGATCCTTGGGTGAAGCATTTTCAGATTTGGTAAAATGAGAGTCATTGCTTAATCCAAGATGACCGCCATCTAAAAATAGCACAATTTTTTTAAAACACATGAACTCAATGTCACATTCTCCTCTGGTGTTCATGGAGTCAGGTGAGCGAATTAGGGCCATCATGGCCCTCTTGTTTTAGTCTCCATGCCTCGCCACAAGGCGGACTGTGCCCGGTTAGGTCAGTCGGTATAGCGACCGCCTTGTAATCGGGAGGTGCCGGGTTCGACTCCCGGGTCGGGTGCATATTTTTCTCTTCCTGTTACATGTTATACATATAGTCCTTCACATTTAGGAATTAGGTTTGATTGAGATGATGATCAGGGGTACCATATCTCCTTAAAGATACCTTATATCTCCACAACCCTAACTGCAATTTACTTTATCATCATCCATATTTTCATTATTTGGCCCACATGCCCAAGGTCCAGGTCAAATAAGTTGCATTAAAGATAATCTCTCCACAACCCTTACTCAGATTTACTTCAAACTTAAAGACCATCAAATCGCTTGGCGGGATCGACATGCGGGTCGCGGCCATCTAGCAATTAATAAACTTATCACCCCTTTCACTTGTGGTTCCATTTAGGTTTGACAATGACATTCACTGGTGACGGCAAGTCCTACTGGGATGTGCGCAGTGGGAAACACACGACAAAGTACCGTGCCCGGGAGAACTATCTGAACCACACCCTCAGGCTGTGTGGCACAGGTAACCACCACCACTGCTGTCCCGCGGCTCCAAAACAAGTCCATTTGTTTTCACACTTTTTGAAAACAAAATGTATACCATATTTATTCTAATAGTAACCCCCTCGCTAGTAGTAGCCCCCCTTCCATAATTGCATTCTAAATATGTTAATTTCATATACAAAAGCCATTTAAACCATTGTTTTAAATGGCTTTTGTATATGAAAATAACATATTTATACCCCCCGCAACGAGTTGTGGGGGGTATACTGGAGTTCGTCCGTCCGTGTGTCCGTCAGTGCGTCCGTCTATCTAGGCTAACATTGGGGGTTTAGGGGCTAGGGGGAGGAGCCTAAGACAATAGAATACAATAGATTTATTCCGTTAGCCCCTAAACCTATTGTAGTTTAGGTGCTATTCCTTTGATCTTTTAAAGAACAAATAGTCCATAAACCCAAAATGTTAGTACGTCCGCCCGTCCGTCTTCAACCACGTATGTATACTTGTGGATCAATTTGCACTTATGCATCAATTTATTCTTGTGCACCCAGGTACCCCGTTTTCTTTGGCTGCCAGCGGGGGCATTCGTGTGCCGACAGGCCACATTTCTAGTTTATTATTATTTAATATGGATAAGAAATATTGGCATAATGATTTAAGTATATTTTGAAATGGCAGCCATTTTATTTTTAAACTTGCCGCCATTTTAAACTTGATGTCCAATCTAATATGTATTATATATGTTTAAGGCAGTGGCGATATTTTGTATGTTTCTTCTACTTATACCCATAATACAATGAACACAAACTGTTGAGAACTAGTACTGTGCTACCAGACACAATTATCTTCAAAATGGCCGATGTAAATAAGTGTGTCACATACATGTACATTGCCACTTCTAGGATTTACATGTATTGCGTATGTATTCTTGTGGATTATAGTTAATGTTTCTTCAAATGATATCTTGGTCAGCACATGTGTTATCCTTTAAAATAAGAAGATAAGGAGTATGACAAATCATACATTTTATCCAATAAAGTGTATATCAATGTCTTGTATATTGCATTGCAAAGGTAAATAATCATATTCTCCCTTGCTTTCATGAGATATGATGCACCATCTGGAGTCTGTATAATATTAGATCTGGCATTGCGATAGCAGACTGCAACTGATCTCATCAGTTTGCTGTCTTTATGGAGTCCTACTGGTCGCCAGTGTTTAGCTCTTTTAATTTTAAAGCTACTGTGTTTTTATCATAGTGTTCCTTGCTGCTCTGTTGATGACTGGATCTGATCTTGTCACAAATAGAAACATGGTTTGGCAATACCTGCTCACAGGTGGTTAGTTTTGCAAACTCAGCAAATTCCTGGTAGGAAAATTGCAGATTTCATCTGACACATGTGTACTTGGTACACAATGCTTATTGTAAATTCCTTTCAACTTCCCAATGCAGGGGGGTGGGGGTAGCGTGTAGAAGGTGAGCGGCAGACTTAGGTCGGCGAGAAAGTTTAGTGGTGGAGTAAAAAGACAGCCATTTGCCACGAGGTAGGTACATTTTCGTTGTTTTATTCATACTTTAATTTAAAAAACAAGGAAGCCATATAGCCTATGGCATGATGGAATATATCGTAGATCTACGAATGCAGACACTTTGTTGTCAAGCCCGCTTGCGGAAAGCGAGACCTAGTGATCACAATGACGTCCGGGTGTCCGTATGTCTGTGCGTCCGTCCGTCCGTCCGTCCATCCGCCGTCCGTCCGAGCAACCAAGGGTGTAGAAGGGGCCATGGGGCGGAGCCTAACACAAAATAATCCTTTGATTTATTCCGTATGGCCCTTTATTCTATTCATTATAAGGGGCCATCTCTTTGATCTAGAACAATGGAAATGGCCCCTTCTTCACTATTGGTGGGCCGTCCGTCCGTCCGAAATCTGCGTTAAAGTTTTTAAATACCTTATATCTCTGCAGTCCTAAGTCACATTGACTTGAAACTTCATATGCTTATTGGTCATCATCCATATATTCATTCTGTGACCCACTCATGCGGCCCCTGTGCCCCTATGTCAAGGTCAAATGACTTAGAAGTTTGCGTTAACGTTTCTGTCAAAATTTGCGTTAAAGTTTTCACATACCTACTATCTCTGTTACCGTAAGTCAGATTTGCTTGAACCGTCGTATGCTTATTGGGCATCATCCATATAATCATTCTGTGTCCCACTCATGTGGCCCCTGTGCCCCAAGGTCAAGGCCAAATGACTTAGAACTTTGCGTTATTATAAAATCTGCATTAAAGTTTTTACATATCTATCTTATATCTCCACAATTGTGACTCCAATTTACTTCCAACTTCCAATACTTTCCATATTTTCATTCAATAGCAAACTATTTTTTTCCCCGATTTTTTTCCCCAAAATATAGATGCGCGTTGTACACCAGTGCGTGCAATACACGGCGAAATACGGTATGTGAATTCTTCCCCTTGAGTAAAGTATCAGTAAATGGCAAGAATCCATATAATGTATACATATGTAAGTTTTGTTAAATAATTGAAGGAAAAAACAAAAGTTGTCCCAAACATGCGCTACGAACCATTGGCATTGTTTTGAAGTGTTATAACGATACACGACTAGCATTTGACCTGCTATTGGTAGTTTACAAGGTAATCATTACAAACCGTTCAGTTGCAGGGGCAGTCTCCCATCATGCAGTGAAACGTTTAGAGGCAACGGTGAACTGTTGAACCCTTTGGAATACAAGGCTGTTTTCATTAGGTTTTCATTAGCTGTTAAATTAGGTTATTAAGGATCGGTGGACAAGAAAGAGATGACAAATAGCATTGTCTTTTATTAGCTCACCTGAGCGAAGCTCATGTGAGCTATTGTTACCGCAATGTGTCCGTCGTCGTCCGTCGTCGTCGTCGTCGTCGTCGTCGTCGTCCGTGAACATTTTCAAACGTCTTCTCCTCGGTAACCATTGGGCCTATGGTCACCAAACTTCATGGTCATGGTCCTTAGGTAGGGGGATTACAAAATTGTTAAAATGACGTCATTACGTAATCCAAGATGGCCGCCGTCTAAATAGCACAAATTCTTAAAAAATCTTCTTCTCAAGAACCGCCAACCGGATTTCGACAAAACTTGGTAGGAATGATCGATGTACATTGCTCTTTCAAAGTTGTTAAAATGGTGACCCTGGGGTCAAAAATGGGCGTGGCCCATGGGGTCAAATTGGGGTCAAATTTTATTTTTGACTGAATATGGTCATTTCATATATCAAATTGAAGGTATCAATGAGGCGATCACTCTGGTGCATTTTTTGTCGAAATCGGATTGTTATGTCATCCAAGATGGCCGCCGAAAGGTCAAAAGGTCGTTATTTTATTAGAGATTTCAAAATTCTTCTTCACATGAACCGCTTGGCGCATGGTAGCCAAACTTAAAAGTTATGGTCCATGGGTGAAGCCTTTTCAGATTTGTTAAAATGGAGGTCATCGCTAATCCAAGATGGCCGCCGTCTAAAAATAGCATAAATTCTTAAAAAATCTTCTTCTCATGAACCGCTAGCCGGATTTCGACGAAACTTGGTAGGAATGATCGATGTACATTGCTCTTTGAAAGTTGTTAAAATGGTGACCCCGGGGTCAAAAATGGGCGTGGCCCGTGGGGTCAAATTGGGGTCAAATGTTATTTTTGACTGAACATGGTCATGTCATATATCAAATTGAAGGTATCAATGAGGCGATCACTCTGGTGCATTTCCTGTCGAAATCGGATTGTTATGTCATCCGAGATGGCCGCCGAAAGGTCAAAAGGTTGTTCTTTTATTAGAGATTTCAAAATTCTTCTTCACATGAACCGCTTGGCCCATGGTAGCCAAACTTAAAAATTATAGTCCATGGGTGAAGCCTTTTCAGATTTGTTAAAATAGAGGTCCTCGCTAATCCAAGATGGCCGCCGTCTAAAAATAGCATAAATTCTTAAAAATTCTTCTTCTCATGAACCGCTAGCCGGATTTCGACGAAACTTGGTAGGAATGATCGATGTACATTGCTCTTTCAAAGTTGTTAAAATGGTGACCCCGGGGTCAAAAATGGGCGTGGCCCGTGGGGTCAAATTGGGGTCAAATTTTATTTTTGACCGAATATGGTCATGTCATATATCAAATTGAATGTATCAATGAGGCGATCACTCTGGTGCATTTTCTGTCGAAATCGGATTGTTATGTCATCCAAGATGGCCGCCGAAAGGTCAAAAGGTCGTTCTTTTATTAGAGATTTCAAAATTCTTCTTCACATGAACTGCTTGGCCCATGGTAGCCAAACTTACAAGTTATGGTCCAAGTGTGAAGCCTTTTCAGATTTGTTAAAATGGAGGTCATCGCTAATCCAAGATGGCCGCCGTCTAAAAATAGCATAAATTCTTAAAAAATCTTCTTCTCATGAACCGCTAGCCGGATTTCGACGAAACTTGGTAGGAATGATCGATGTACATTGCTCTTTGAAAGTTGTTAAAATGGTGACCCCGGGGTCAAAAATGGGCGTGGCCCCCCGTGGGGTCAAATTGGGGTCAAATTTTATTTTTGACTGAATATGGTCATGTCATATATCAAATTGAAGGTATCAATGAGGCGATCACTCTGGTGCAATATTTGTCGGAATCGGATGATTATGTCATCCATGATGGCCACCAAAAGGTCCATTTATTCAAGATTTTTAACGTCTTTTTCTCAGGAACCACATGGCCGATGCTGGGTGAAGCATTTTCAGATTTTGTAAAATGAGAGTCATCGCTTAATCCAAGATGACCGCCATCTAAAAATAGCACAATTTTTTTTAAACACATGAACTCAATGTCACATTCTCCTCTGGTGTTCATGGAGTCAGGTGAGCGAATTAGGGCCATCATGGCCCTCTTGTTTGAATAAAGGGGACATGAGAGAATGGTTTCTGTGTAACGTTTTTCTATACAGCATAGTTTAGTGGCCCCAGTAACAATTTGTGCGGCCCTCAATTTGTATGGATTCTACTTCATTTTTGTCGAGCCCGCTTGCGGAAAGCGAGACATAGTGATCACAATGACGTCCGGGTGTCCGTGCGTCCATGCGTCCGTCCGTCCGTCCGTCCGTCCTCCGGGCACACATTAGGGTACTTATGTGGCTAGCCCCACAGGGTTATGGACTTGTTAAAGGATAGGGTTGGTTACAATTAGCCACCTAAAAAATCGTTTTATGTGGCTAAAAATCGTTTTATGTGGCTAATATTTAACATGTGATAAGCCACATAAGTACCCTAATGTAAGAACGTCTCCGTCCGTCCGTCCGTCCGTCCGTCCGTGCATCCGTCCGAAATCTGTGTTAAAGTTTTTAAATACCTTATATCTCTGCATACCTAAGTCACATAGACTTGAAACTTCACATGCTTATTAGTCATCATCCATATATTCATTATGTGTCCCACTCATGCGGCCCCTGTGCCCAAGGTCAAGGTAAAATGACTTAGAAGTTTGCGTTAAAATTTCTGTCAAAATTTGCTTTAAAGTTTTCACATACCTACTATCTCTGTAACCGTAAGTCAGATTTGCTTGAAACTTTGTATGCTTATTGGGCATCATCCATATATTCATTCTGTGTCCCACTCATGCAGCCCCTGTGCCACAAGGTCAAGGCCAAATGACATAGAAGTTTGCGTTATTATAAAATCTGCGTTAAAGTTTTGACATAATTGTTACTCCAATTTACTTCAAACTTCCAATACTTCCTTTTCATCATCCATATTTTCATTCCATAACCTGCCCATGTGGTCCATATGCCCAAGGTCAAGGTCAAATGACTTTGAAATTTGTGTTAAAGTTTTTACATACCTTATATCTCCACAACACTTACTCTAATTTACTTCCAACATCCAATACTTCTTATTCATCATCCATATTTTCATTCTATAGCATGCCCATGACTTAGAAGTTTGCGTTATTATAAAATCTGTGTTTTTACATACCTTATATCTCCACAATTCTTACTCCAATTTACTTCCAACTTCCAATACTTTCTTTTCATCATCATGATCATACATATTTTCATTCCATAACCTGCCCATGTGGTCCACATGCCCAAGGTCAAGGTCAAATGACTTTTTGAAATTTGTGTTAAAGTTTTTACATACCTTATATGTCCACAACACTTACTCCGATTTACTTCAAACTTCAAATAATTCTTTATTATCATCCATATTTTCATGCTATAGCCCACCCATATGGCCCACATACCCAAGATCAAGGTCAAATGACTAAAATTTGCGTTAAAGCTTTTACATACCTTATATCTCCACAACCCTTGATTCAAACAAATACGCTCTGAGACCATCAAATGCTCGACATGCGGGCCGCAGCCATCTGGTTTAGTTCTATTGAACAGTTATCCCAAGTACTATCCATTTTTTCGAGCACATTACGCAAACATTGTATTAGCGAGCCTACCTCACCATACCCCCGGTTACCTATGTAAACAGGGGGTATGATGAGGTTGCCGCGCAATAGGTAATGCGGTCAAATAGGTCACGATGCAGTGACTATTTTCAATCAATAAATTATGTTGTAAGCGATTGTAATGTGTATTTTCAATATTTATATTATTAAAATGTATCATATCGGTACCCCTTTAAGTAATATTTGTATATTTTAAATGTATTGATGTTCTCATGAAGCACATGAATATAAGTATTAATTAATCCAGTTTATATTGAGGCAAATCACACAGCCTAAAAACATAGTGCTGGAGTATAAACCATAGTATCGTATATTATTCATACGTATATCACTATTAAACATTAATTACAATATGTATGCATATTATTAAAACAGTAGATGCTACCGCTGTTTTGCTGTATGTGATATTTATAACAAAATATTTTTTTTATTCGTCCGCGTACGGATTTCTGTCACACAAAGCGCCATTTTCAGTTCATATTTTGACCTGTGCATATGAACCGGACTAAGTTTAAACAACGCTCGATTCCGTCCAATTCAGATTTCTCTGCAAAATGTTCAGACTAACTACATATTAAGTAATGTTGCTAAATAAGTGTTAACAGCTGGAACATGGTCATCACTAAAAGGAAGAAACCACAGTCGTATTATTGAAAAATAAGATTTACCTGAGACCTCATGGGGGCCGCCATTAATCCAGTGTAATCAATAGACCGTGTGATCCCATTTCCTGAGTAGCCCCCGCTTAGTGAAACGATGTGCTAAACATGATATTATGTTCCCCAATAATTGGAAACGGTTTGAATTTCTCGGTAAAAACTACCAAAGTCATAAAAAAATAATGATGTATATTTAACATTGGATACGCGTAAACGGTATTACTCTCTCATCAGATCGTCAGTTGTCGTCGATAGCGATTTAACGTACTGATCTGGTCTTAATTTATTGTCAACTTTCAACGCCATTTACAGAATATATGGCTAATTTTGGAAATAAATAACGGCAAATTACGATGCTCGGAAATATCTGTCATCTTGCGGACGTAATTTAAGGAAATCGATTATATTTTAAGGCTACATCTGTGACTAATTTATGTATGGTCTTTGGCTACACCCGACACATTACACAGATCTAGTTGTAAATACACGTCGCTTTGTGTGGACAAAAATCGATAATGCGCAGTCGTGTGTGTCGAGGTGTTGATCTAATGACACCACACAGCTGTAAACTGTAAATGTTGACCCTTAGGCAATGTTTTGAAATTGACGTGTCGTTTTGATGTGTGCCGCAACACCTCACTGTCGGAGACAACATGACAATTAACGATATACTCTCGATTAATATACACAGATCTATTAGACGGCTGGTTATTTAAAAAAAAAAGTAGTTCAGTACACCTTCGCCGATATTGTTTTTAGAAAATCAGTAATATTTCCGTAAATGGTGTTGAAAAGTTGACAAAAATTATATCACCGTATTTAGTTGTGCCGATATTGTTTTAAAAAATCAGTATTTTTTTTCAGTAAATATGTATATATTACTTAAAGACGGACACTTTCATCGTTGGTAAGTTTCTATCAATTTATATTAAAATCATAAAATTGTGAAAATATTAAAATCACAAAAATAATATATATGGAGAAAAAAAAATGTATATCAAGTCGAGGTTTGAACCCCCGACCCTTTCGGGAATCGGTAATCAAATCATAGAAATCGGCGACCTTAACATCACGACTATTGCGCCATTTACGACGATTACATTTATACAGAAGTGCTATCAGTATTACGCAACCATTTGAACGTAATAATTTTTAAATTATTTGCAACATCATATACAATGATAGCGTTACAGAGATACGCTATTGAAACAACATGTATTAGTACACATAACATAACGAAGTAATGTATCATTATATATCACAGGAGATAGATTAAAACTATATATAATAAACAGAACAATCCGCTTGGCTCGTATGAAAATAGTTCGCGTGATATTGATTATCTCCCTTGCCGAAAGTAGTTCACTGATTTATTAATTCCAAATAAGACGTGTTTGCGTAATGCAAGGGGCGTATGATGGAGAAGTATGCTTTTTCTAGAGACTTTCTATTTAATGTAAACTTTAAAAATATGTTCCTTAAAGTGTTCAAGCACCAAAAACTTCTCCAACACTAAGTGGAATACTAAGTGGAACACTAAGTGCACTGGACTAAGTGCAGTTTTATGTAGTTCTATTGTTTTGTTGAGGACCGTACATCACTGAATGTGAAGTACATTATTTGCCACGTTGAAGACCACCGCTGTACTCGTACCATATTTCGCTATACACTGCAGCTCCATTATAACGCGGTGGTCGGGGTCCAAGATTTCAAACCGCGATCGAATCCGGTACTGGTACTGCACGGGTTACTGGTATCATTCGCATTTCGGTTACGAACTATTGCGGGAATTCCATTAGCAACGGACCCATATAAAATCATGTCATTTGAACAGAAGTTAAAGTAATTATGAATAATGCCTATGACATACAAACTTGTATGTATTAATGTATTAAACATATGAGTTATTTATAAAATCATGCTTATTACGTTTTATAGTGCTCGCGATAGACAGACGCTTATTACAATGTATACTACTCGCGATCAACAGACGCTTAAACGGATTAATTGATAATAAATAATGCCTATGGTCACGTGTCCTGCCTATTCATGCGGTTGATACGTGCATAATCTCAGGATGTGGGGTCTCGTGATCTATTGTTTACGCTGCAAGTCATATTGATGAATGAAATTTACGATTTAAGCGAGATTGCCGTGGGCTGCAGTGTAAGCAATAGACCACGTGATCCGATACCCAGATAATGCTGAAACACCAGTCTATTTATAGAATGCTAAATATTACACCTGGGAGTAAAGAAAAAGTAAGGCGATCGAACATGCAACCATTTATTAGCGACAATTATGTGTAATAGCACTCATCTGCACATACGTCACCAATTTGTGTGTTTCCAATAGTAGGACAAATACATGCATCAGTAAACTTTCATAATGGTCAGTGTAAGTCCAGAACAATGCAAACTGCATTTAATGCAGGCTAAAGTGTGCAAGCCTGAATGTTTGTCCTACTCGGTCAGATTTAGGCATTCTATTTATAGCAGATTCCTTGCTAGGCAGATGAGCGCTATTGAATTGATTAATAAATATGCCTATTAACATGATTACCTGATTAAAGGTACATGTATTACATTTGCTAACATACTAATAATAATCCTTTCATGGACTTTGAACTTCCTTGTTTGAATAAACTTGCAGAAATCACGAATCAACTAATTACACGATAACTACGACGTCCGACAATTTTTTTTTTTTTTTTTTTTTTTTTTTTTTTTTTTTCTTTTTTTTTTTCTTTTTTTTTCTCAATTTTTAAAAAAAAAAATTTGGGATCCACGAGAGACCCGCGTTATAATGGAGATCGCGCTATACGCGACCACGTTACAATGGAGCTGCAGTGTAGTTATATTGTTATTATTATATTTTCCCCGACTCATTGGCCCCTTAGGGTTTATACCTCTCCATTTTGAAACATTTACTGCTTTATCACCATGTATATTTTTAAGGGGGCATATTGTGTTGCTCTTGAGGTTTCGTATTTCCTTCCGTCCTTCCGTCCTTCCGTCCGTCCGTCTGTCCATTTACATTTACGTAAACAAATTGAAAAGTTTGTAAGCGTTTCTCCATCATGTAATATATTCAATATTACTTGTAGGATTGCTTTAATATTTATACAGTTCATTCATTTGAACACATGTGACGCACTCGCACCACCAATGAGATGACCTTGATCTTTGTGACCTTCGAAATGGTGCTGAAACACTTGGCTATTTTCTTACGTCGAAAAGTTTGTAAGAGTTTCTCCATCATGTAATATACTGGCACCATAAAGAAACGCAACAAAGTAAATAGGCTATATTTTTCATAATATCAGGGTAGTATATTTCAAATTTTGCTTACGTTATTTCTTGTTCTCCATATATCCAAATATCGCATTGTTGTCAGCATATGGCTAACGGTTTACGCCCGTGTGGACGTAAGTTGAAATCCAGGTTTTACCCGTGAATATGTATATATTGTTATCTATTCCACATAAAAACTAGCACAGTATATTCCTTTAGGATTGGGACAGAAAAGTCATACGTTAGAAGTTGATGAAATGTGTTAGAAGCTATGGTACGGTTGACGCCAAATCAACGTAATGACGCAGTCAGTATGCTACTTAATGGAACTAGTCAATGTACGGTTGCTAGAGTTCTACATGTGAACCGCAGTACCATTTCCCGTCTTTATCAATGCCACCGACAGACAGGAACGCCAGCTGACCGTCTTCGGAGCGGATGTCCGCGCGTGATGTCACCTCGTCAGGACCGTTATATTCGACTGACCCATTTACGTCATCGATTTCTTACTGCCACAGAAACTGCTGGAAACAAACCTGGGTCTCACAACAACATAATAAGCAGGTCGACTGTGTTCAATCGCTTGCGTGAGGCTGACCTCAAGCCATACCATCCATACATCGGATTGCCTCTTACACGACGTCGATGTCAAGTTAGAATGGAGTGGCTGCGGAAACATAGACCGAATGAGTTTCCTCTTCACCGCTGGAGACGTATACTATTCACAGACTAGTCAAGGTTTCTGCTGTACAGGTCTGACCGTCGACAATGTGTGTTCCGACGTAAGCGCGAACGCTACTCGAAAAACTGTGTGGTAGGATGTGATCGGTTCGGTGGAGGTGGTGTTATGTTGTGGGGTGGCATCTCCCATGACAAGAAGTCGGCGCTTGTCATTGATTGGACCTTAACAGCTCATTGTGACAATGTTTTGTAAGCAGTCTAGTGCCTTTTGTGCGGGACAATGACGTCATCTTGCAACAAGACAAGGCTAGGTATGGACTTTCTACACACAAACAACATTGACGTGATGAATTGGCCACCTTACAACCCCGATTTCTCGCCAATTGAGCATGTTATTCTATTGTAGACAGATGTCTAAGGCGACGTCAAAATCCACCGTCAATCCACCAGCAGCTAAGTATACTGTTATGTCGTTATTTTAGGTCTTGTGAAATTTGTTGCTACTTTGTGTGAACCAAGGTTTTTTTTCAGCTATTGACCACATACAACAAAACTGGGGTTGGTTCCATTTTTTCTAAAAGCCATATGGCCGCCATCTTGAAATTAAAAATGGCCGCCATTGAAATTTATATTTCGAGGTCAAGGTCATTATGTGTGGTGTTTTTGCAGAGAAAAACTAATTATTATGACAAGAAATATTGGCAGAATGAGTTCAATACATTTGTGTTAAACTTGGAAATCCAGTATTTATTGTACATTTTTGAATGTCGTGGTAACATTTTGTATTTTCCTTCTGGTTATACTCGTATTTCTTTGAACAGAGTCTGCTTATATTATTGCTAACTGGTATTGTGCTACGAGTAATCTTTATCTTCAAAATGGCCACCGAAACTAAGTGTGCTATGTACATCGCCACATCAAAGATTTGTTACACATTCTAGTATTTCTGTGACTGTAGTTATCTTCTTTCAAACAAAATTGTGATTGGAATGTGTGTGTTTAATTGAAAAAATGTATATAAGAAATATTGGCATAATTATTTCAGTATATTTTGCAATGGCGGCTATTTTATTTTGAAAAGGGCCGCCATTTAAACTTGACAATCTAATATTTATTATACATGTTTAAAGCAGTGGTGATATTTTGTATGTTTCTTCTGCTTATACTCATAATACAATGAACACAAACTGTTGAGACTATTGCTAACTAGTTCTGTGGTACCACACACCATTATCTTCAGAATGGCCGCTGGAAATAAGTGTGCCACATACATTGCCACTTCAAGGATTTACATGTATTACGTATTGTTGTATTACGTATTTACATGTATTACATATTGTTGTATTACATATTTACATGCATTACATATTTACATGTACATGTATTACATATTTACATATTTACATATTTACATATTGTTGTATTACATATTTATATGTATTACGTATTGTTGTGGTTTATGTTTCTTCAAATGATATCTTGGTCAGCACATGTGTTTTCCTTTAAAATAAGAAGATAAAATATGGCAAATCATCCATTTTATAAAGTGTATATTAATGTCTTGTATATTGCACTGCATAGGTAAATACTCATATTCTACCTTGCTGTCATGAGAAAGCGTCTGTTACGGTGATATGATGCGCCATTTGCAGTCTGTACAATGTAATATCTGGCATTGTGCAAGCAGACTGCAACTGGTCTCAACAATTTGCTGTCTTTATGGAGTCAAACTTGGTCGCCAATGTTTAACTCTAATTTTAAAGCTACTATGCTTTTATCATAGCGTTTCTTGCTCTGTTGATGACTGGATCTGATTTTGTCACAAATCAAAACATTTATTGGCAATACCTGCGCACAAGTAGTCAGTAAACTGGATAAAAGCCGCTGTCCCATGAATAACTGTACATGTGTTATATACAGGGGTATAGACAGTATTTTCATTAAAATCAACCCGAAAATGTCTGCAAAATTCGAACGGCATGGTTTACACAGAGGAGACCACAATACTTTTTTGTCACTGCATCTTTTAACAAAGTGACTGCATTCGTAGATATCTATGAGATATTCTGTTGTGCCACAGGCTATATGGCCTCCTTGTGTTTTAGATTAAAATATGAATAAAATGAACCTACCTCGTGGCAAATGGCCGTCTTTTTACTCTATTTGCTAAACCTTTCCGCATACCTATACTGCCGCTCACCTTTTACACGCTACCCCCTCCCCTTCGAAGAAACGGGTGGCATATAGTGTTTGGACCGTTCGTCCGTTCGTCCGTTCGTCCGTCCGTCCGTCCATCCGTCCGTCTGTCCATCTGTCTGTCCGTCTGTCCGTCCGTCACACTTTTCGGTTAACCAATTTGTCACAGTTTCTCAAATATGCTGCAGGTGGCATCCGCGTTCGACGGACGCATTTCTTGTTCGTTATACTATATCTCTGCAACTGCTTTGCCCATTACCTTGAAACTTCACATGGGTGTTTATCATCATCTATATTTTCATTCTACCCCCCTCCCGTGCGGCCCCTGTGCCCAATGTCAAGGTCAAATTACTTTGAAGTTTTTGGTTAAAGTTTTTGTCGCGCCCGCTTGCGGAAAGCGCGATATAGTCGGCACTTTGGCGTACGTACGTGTGTCCGGTTAAAGTTTTTGGTTAAGTTTTTTGGTTAAAGGCCCTGAACGGCTCAGTATTACAATTTTCCGATTTTTTCAAACACAAAAACATGTCAACTGATTTAGTACACAAAACTAACATATACTGCCTAATAGATACATCTCAAGTCTTGAGATTTACATCTTAATCGCAATGTGAAGACAACAAAAACTTGTTTTGTGTACCACTCAGTGCAAAATGTAAATATTGACAATTTCATTTCCGTAACCCAACGGCTTCGGCTCGGAAGCGAGTCGATAAACTCCGGCTATCGGAATTCATCGGCCGCGAATCGGAGAGTTGAGGAGTTGACCCGAGCGTCTATCGGAAAATCAATCGGGCTTTGAAACACGCACCTGCTGTTTGTTTATCAACAACTATTGATATTTTCATCGACTACAAACTCATTTTTGTACCAAAATGAATGCAAACAGTTTCAAAGTGTGTGTAAATAGAAACCTGTTGGATTTATGTGTGGGAAAACCCAATAGGAGGCCAAATTCGGCAACTTGAGCCGTATAGGGGCTTTAAGTATTTTGGTTAAAGTTTTTCGTTAATACTATATCTCTTTTTTTAGTGTCCATGCCTCGCCACAAGGCGCGACATGCAGGCCGCGACCATCTAGTTTATTGTTATCGATTAACAAATAATTGTTTTATTGGTTAAAAACATACGTGGGTAGAAGCTTTGTTTCTGACCTTGTAAATTGGGAGCTGACGTAAATTGTATGTTGGTAACAATGCAGCCAAACCACCAGAGATACCGAAACAACCCATAAAACACCGAACTATGAACCGTTCTTCAAGAACCTGTGAGTAAACACACATTATTTGCAAAGCACAATAATCCTAAACTTGAAATTAATACAAATTTCTAATGAAAATGGTAGCAACAAATGATTACTTTATACACTATTACCAGATTACTCGATTGACTATTACCTAAACTTGCAGGAAGATCATCATTATGCTGTAACTTGTCTTGTCCTTCCTTTATCAGTTATCTGAAATACTCAATAACCCCACTCCATCCCTCTGACCCACCAATCCCCACATCATGCAACTGTATATAGAAAACATGAAATATCTTATTAAGCTAACGTAGTACCGGTACTATCATATATTACATGACCACATATCTAACATATTTGGCTCCTCATTGGGGGCTACCTGCTATTTGGTGTTGTGCTTCATCAGACTCGCATGTGCCAGACCAGATTTCTCTGAGCAAGAGGTGAGACGTATGCAGTAGCTATTCTCTTGCACGACTATGGCGGAGTGAATGTGTAGAGCTAATAACTCGCGTGAAACGACTAGAGGGTGACGAGTTGAGAGTGAAAGACTAGAAAGAGGTGAGTCGAGCATACGACTAGAAAGAGCTGAGTTGAGTTAACAACTAGGATGTGCATCAAGTGGACGACTAGAAAGATCTGAGTTGAGTTAACAACTCGAATGCGAGTCGAGCGTACCGACTGGCGAGTCGAGCGTACTGACTATAAAGAGGTGAGTCGTCGAAATTAGTCGAGCATACCGACTGGCGAGTCGAGCGTACCGACGATGAGGAAAGTGGTGCAGGGTAGTCGAGCGTAACCGACTGGCGAGTCGAGCGTACTCGGACTATAGAGAGGTGAGTCGTCCAGGGCAGTCGAGTGTACCGACTGGCGAGCCGATAATGAGGTGAGACGAGCGTACAGAATGTCGTGTCGAGCGTACGTACTGGGACGAGTCGCTTCAGGCGAGTGAATGATGTATCAACAAGTCTGGCAAATGTTTCAACTGATGCCGCACATAAATGTACATATGAATTAATTTATCGAAAAGGGGGCAAAATAGTCCAAAACAAATTGATATTTTTAAACTAAAAATAGCAACGAGTGCCCCCAAGAGGAGAAATTAATTAGGTATGCGTGTACTCATAACAAACTTAATTAATAGTTTGTTGTACCCAACAAGAACATGTAGACAAGTATGACATCTGCATGTAACCTGCTGTTAAATAAAGTGCACGAACTATCACATCCACAGTATTGTTTACCTTGTACGAAGTCAATGACACATCCGGGCCTGTGCAGCTTGTATAGCACTGCGTGCAACTCTGATGTACCTGGTATAGCATGATGAAGACCATCGACCGAGAGTTTGTATCATGTGATCTTCAATGTTAGCTTTTGCTGCACTGCTTGCAGCACCAATCCGAAATGAATGGCCACTATATTTATTCTCGTCATAAACTAGTCTGCATAAAACTTGCTTCACATAATAAAGAAACTTCGTCCTAGTGAACGGTTTGCCATCCACGTCTATGAATAGTGGCGAGATATCATAACAAAATGCAGTAGATGTAAGCTGCTCTCTGCGTAGGCACAAATAATGTTCCATCAAATACACTGGACAGCAATTAATGGAGTTATTTCTGTATATCGGTATATCAACGCCTACACTGAACGGATCAGTCTTGGAAGTAAGTAGCGTAAGACAAAACATAGAATGATCTGTCAAGAACGACACATCCTGACATTTCAAATATGAATAAACATCATTCCGAGCTTTAACAGTGAACTCACCGCAGCGAAGAAAGCCGAAATAGGCTAATGAACACATACATTGTAATGTCAAATCTAAGTTTGGGGTAAAAACTCCCGCATGTAATAAGTCACACATCTGCTTCAGAATTGAAAAAGTTATAGGCAGTCTCAACCTCGTCTTCGAACCTTGACTACGTTTAACACCACGTAGAACACATTGTAGTCTATCCATGGAAGACATAGGATTGCTCATGCCTGCTTGCAGATAGTGAAAACGAATACCTGCCAGATATAGTTTAATAGTAGCCAGCTGCAGCTGCAGTGACTTGTAACAGAATGTCACAAAATAAATGAGAACATCCTCCGTAGAATGGGTAACGTACCTGGACGCGTAATACAACCGGACATTGTGAGAAACTGCGTGAAACACTGCATGCCTCTGTCGATCGGCTGATTTAGTATTTGGAGCAATAGATGCTGACCAAAGATTTGTGACTTCCAGGTCTAATTCAGCTGCAGCTTGGAAACCGAAAGGCACCGCTCTGGAACAGTGTCTGCCTCTGGTGCAAGACGTCTGAACTGCAACATGTTAAAACGTGATAACGCGTCAGCAATAACATTTGATTTACCGGCTATATGTCTTGCGATAATAACAAACTGACCTTTTGCCGCGCACCAGATCAACCTACGAACAAACTTTTGAATGAATGGAATCTTAGATCGACCCTTATTGATGATGTCCACAGTGGCTGAATTGTCACAATTCACCACAATTCTCTTCTTTGTCCATTTTTCACCCCACAGCACGACTGCCATGACTATCGGATAGAGTTCATACAGAGCCATAGATGCCACGACTTCCGATGAAATAAAAGCAGGAAATTCCCCTTGAAACCACTTCCCACAATAATACCCTGCCCTGCATATGCTCGAGGTGTAGCATCCGTGAAAGTTCATCATTCATGAACATTGAAATACCGTTCCATTCATGAAGAAATTTAGACCACATACTAATGTCTAATCTACAGTCTGTCGTGATTTTAACATAATGGTGCAATTTACTGACAGAAGAAGACAGCGATATCAAGTATGACACAAATGCACGACCTGGATAAATCACGCGGCATGCAAAATTGAGATGTCCTAGAAGGCTTAATAATTCCCTCTTTGTACATGATTTCCTCTTTGAGAATGTTTGTAACAAATTTGCGATTCTCTGCACTTTCTCTAGCGGCAACCGTGCCTCCAGCTTCACACTGTCTAATATAATTCCTAAGTACTCAATAACCGTAACTGGCCCCATAGTTTTTGTGGGTGATAACGGTATACCAAGTTTCTCAAATACCAACCGCAAAATATACATAGTATGATCGGCATCATCGGATGGAGAATTGATTGTGAGAAAATCGTCCAGCAAATGTAAACAATGACTGATTCCATAATTGTTTTGCAGGATCCATCAAATAACTTGAGACAAACAATCAAAAATTTTTGGACTAGATCGACTGCCAAACACTAATCTGGTGTAGAAGTAATATTTATTGTTCCACTTGATACCCTGAAAGGGCCACAACTCCCTCTTGACAGGAACCTGTTTAAAGGCATCTTGAATGTCAGCTTTACAATATCTACTCCCCTTTCCCAATTGCTGAGTTATTCTAATCGCATGGTCAATGGTGACATATGTCAAGGAGTATTCGTCCCTATCAATAAGGTCATTTAAACTGGGATGTAATAAATTATCATGAGGTGCTGAGAAGTCCACAATTAACCTCTTTTTCCCAGAGTACTTCCCCTCAGCAATGCCAATTGGGCTGATACGATAATTTGGATATGGAATGCTCTCAAAAGGGCCGATCAAATATCCTTTAACTAATTCTGACTGAATCAACTGTGAAGTAATGTCAGCTGTTTAATTGCAGATAACAAGTTTTTACACTCGTACGGTAATGCAGGTAAATGCTTAAAACCAGTCCCAAATCCCTCTGAAAATCCGTCTATTAAATAGTTAGTGAAGTTCTTATCCGGATGATGCTGCAACTCAAACCTCAATTTTATAACATTTATAGGGCTGTTCCTAGGCACTATCTCAGGCTCGGTATTTTCTGTCCCTGGCCCCGCCAGTTTTTTGAATTCTGACAATTCATTTTAGAGTGATCACTCTGTTTACATACTAAACACAAATGCACATGTCTGCATTGAGACGCATGGCAACCACGCATAGTGTTAAAATTGTTACAAATCTCGTTTCCATTGTGAATCACTCGTGTGCGACCCAAAAGATCTTCGGTGGAATTTGCACGGTTGGCAAAACTACCAGCAGTCGTGGTAACTCTACTGGCCTTATTGTACGGTTCCATTGTACTACCAGAGAAAGCATAGATTTGTGTCGGACAGAACTGCGACATGTGCAGTGTGCTACCACAATCGGAGCAACAATTAGCCTTGTAATTTGAAAATATGGAATAAAACAACCTATTATTCCTATTAACTGACCAGTCTATTTTCACTCCATGGAAGCGGAGATGTGCCGCAGCCTGTGCCGAGAAAGATTTGTGGTACTCATAAAAGCCACGACCCCCATACCTGGATGCCATGTCAATTATATCACGCTCATACAGATCTAATTCTGGTCGCCTATTAGGATGCACCTGGCACATGATGTTTTTATAGACGGCGTATGCCTGAATGAATTGTGGCAAACTTAATTCTGTGTTTAAGCGAACGTCCGGTTTCTGGTTACCACCGGGTACCGTGTCTGACTGACAGTTGTAATAAGGTATCAACAATGAGGCCAAATTCACGTCTTTACACCTTCCTGAATGTTTCGTTTGACACTAGGATGAACTGTTTCTACGAAAGGCAATGCCTCAGCAGTGTACCCGTATGTGGACCGAGCATTTTCTAAGTTTATGGAACTGACATTGTTGTTGTTGTTAGTACTGTTCGTGAATAAGTTACCTTCCATGAATGACGCACCTGCTAACACTGGCTGGCCAGACACGGATGGTAACTCAGGTGCGACATGAGAATGAATGTGTGCGGATGTCGAATTAGTTTGCACATTTTGCTGTATAAGTATATCCATGTTATCGGTAAGTTTCGCGATGGTCTGCTGTAAAGCAGACACACTGGCATGCAGATCTGCGATGTTGTTGTCGCCCGGAGATTCCCGAAGTCTAGTTTCGGTTCACTACCTGTACTGTGTGCGATTGCGCATGCTCAGATAAAGCGACACCGCGACCATGGTTACTGCCTCTGTGCGATGTCTGCGCAACCGACTGCGCAATGACGTCATCTGTTGATATAACCGCAGCGCGCTGGTTAGAGGTTATGGCTGTTGATATAACCGCACTGCTTGTTGATCTTGAATTTGATGTCGCCGACCGATATAGGTGAACTAAACGACATTTTTTCTGTCGAAGGCCTGGGGATATTCCCAGTTGCCGTAGTTCAGATTTTAACTTCTGCACACTCCAGTTTTCGGGAAGTGACATGTCGTAAGGTGGATCTACCTCTGCCGAGATATTAGATTGCGGAATCTCAACCCGATCCAATGTCACATCCGCAGATTTGCGCTTCCGACTGTTCGAACTGGCTCGCACATCCATTTTTGTGGCAAATTGTACACACTTTGTTCCAATTAAATGCGTGAAATGTTGCAACAAAGGAATATAATCCGTAGAAACGGGCAACACTTTTGTCGTCTAGTAGATATCAAATCTGGATGTCTAAGCCTTTCTCACACGGCATAAATCGAAAATTTAATTTCACGATCATTAAATATAACGATATCCATTGAGCATTCACAATAATAATAATTCCTAGATCACATGGTCTATATTATAATGATAAATCTAATAATGAGTAATTATCCAAGTCAGAAGTATTCCAGCCAGTCGCTATTATATAATTATGTCAAGAATCCTCAGAAACATCCACGCCGACTACGCATTGTGCAAAACTGAATTCCCGGGACAGCGGATGTCACTCCCTGCTCCCGCGACCTTTGAACTATATAATTTAACCAATAATTCCAAAATTAGCATATCTAAAATGATCATGCACTCTTGCTAGCTGGGACACTGACCTACATGTAGATCAGGCCTGCCACCACAAAACCACATCTGTCAAAACTGGGAGAACTGCATGACAGTCTCCAATATAGTGTATAAACTATAATTAAAAATTATCATTTGTACAAATGTAACTTCTGTACCATGGCCCAGGAAACAAATAAACATCTATTTTGGGAATGCAATAAAACTCAGCATTTCTGGTCACAAGTGGGATCCTTTTTAAAGGATTATAATGTTAGATGTAACCTAAATTTTAATAAGTTTTGGACAGTATGAACAGACAAATATATTCTTAAAGGTACATGCTCACTCAGTAGACACAAAATGTTATTTATATCCGATACATCATCTGAGACCTTTTCTGGCAAAATAAACATTCATTCACCATTACCCCACATATTGATTGGCATTATTATACACTTTATATCAGGCGTAAATTTCCACACTCATATCAGGGGCGATAACCGTGTTGCCTTAAAATTTTAACAAACATTTCTATTTATTTTCTGTATTTACTTTTTGATGTGCAATGATCATACCTTATAATCTGTCGAAAAAGAGTATTTTCTCTGGCATTTCCCCCGGGAACAACCTTATACAAACACAACGCTCACTTATATTTAGCATTTAATCAAGCAAAATACATCATTCTATAGTATTTTAGACAAGCATGCGACGCGACATTTGAGAAACACGCATTTCTTACTATAAACACATACAATTCAATAACCTGTCCTAAATAACTACATAAATAATTTAATTCCTACCATATTACCATTGCGACAAAAATACATGTCGCTCCAGTGTCAGTCAATACTTGAATGACAAGATTCCGCCAGTGGTCACACCTAGTGACCACGCTTGGCGCGAAAACGCGCATGACTGAACGCACGCAAGCGGGTTACCATCAATCAATATTCTTAACATTGTATAAGGTTGTCCCGCCGACCGCCAGAGAAAAATAATTTATTTCTAATTCACTACGTTCAAACGACATAAATTTTATTTCTCTGGCATTTCCCCCCGGGAACAACCTTATACAAACACAACACTCACTTATATTTAGCATTTAATCAAGCAAAATACATCATTGTATAGTATTTTAGACAAGCATGCGACGCGACATTTGAATCTAAAGAACGTGTAAAAGTTGATATTCTCAGTAAAGATATAATTTATAGACCCAAGCTTTATGACACATAAATGTTATAGATCATTACTTTAAATGCATATTGTTCTGTAGAACATAACACCGTTTAATAATTGGTATTATCAGACTTAAAACAATATTGCTAAAAAAAGTCCATTTTATTAAATATATCATTTGGATAATATACCTTGCAAATTAATTACACATGTATCTATGTCTAGAATATACATATGCACAAATTAAGTATATACACATTTACATGTATATATCGATACACATATATACATACATGTATGTACAAACGATATCCTATAAAACAAAATAACGTCTTGTCATGGCGACACCTTCAGATAAAAATCTCTGTTTGATACCAGGTAATTGTCAAAACCATCTTAACGGACATAACACTATCAAACTTCACAAAAACCACCCCAAGCATATGTGCATGTCAGTTTTGCTTTCGCAGTAAACATTGGCATATAACATAGATGAAACAAAATATCACATCTAACAACTAGCAATTTTTGTTTCTGAGAAACCATTAATACTGTAACAAAATATAGCAAATACTATTACATGTAGTACGGAAAATACACACAATCTTCTTTGTAAAATCATTATACAAATGGACATAAACATGTATACTTTCTGAATAATTCCCACTGTTTTATTCTTAAAATCGTTAGGTACATGTCTATATCAGGCTCTTTCAATGTTTTAATCAAATTCTCATTAGTAGTGGAACATAATCTTCCCAAGTCCCATGTTTGTGTAAGTGACAATTTAGTATTTACCATCTGAATTATATACGCAAAATAACATACCACATGAAATGTTTTCGCGAGCAAAATCACACCACCTCCCAAGCTACTAACAGAAGCCCTCTCATCACATTTTCTGAATCCTCGGAAATATGTTATACTTGTAGAATCTGCTCGGCTCTCCAGTAGTAGTTCAGGAAGCAGATGGACATTGCCCACGATCACATCTGGTAATTGCTCAATGTCTCCCCATATATCTAGAATATATCATTGAACTATCAAAACAATACATATGGGTGAAAACATATATATAACATAATTGTATCCCCCGGACTCTGTCGGGGGATACTATGGATTTGACAGCGGGCCGCGTCCGCGTCCGCCGCAGACACTTCTTGTCCGGAGCATAACTCGAACACCCTTTGGAATATTTTCATGAAACTTCACACATGCATAGACCACAACCCGAAGGTGTGTCGCGCACAAGAATGACAACTCTTGCATATCTAATTTTTTAGTTATCTCCCTTTTTTGTTTCGCGCACTGATATCGTGTCCGGAGCATAACTCGACCACCCTTTGGAATATTTTCATGAAACTTCACACATGCATAGACCACGACCCGAAGGTGTGTCGCGCACAAGAATGACAACTCTTGCATAGCTAATTTTTGAGTTATCTCCCTTTTTTGTTTCGCGCACTGATTGACCATAACTCGACCACCCTTTGGAATATTTTTATGAAACTTCACACATTCAATTAGACCACGAACTGAAGGTGTGTCGTGCATAAGAATGACAACTCTTGCATAGCTAATTTTTTAGTTATCTCCCTTTTTTGTTTTGCGCACTCTACAAACTGGACAATAATGCATGAAGACCCGTTTTTTTTTTTCTCGTGTGCTCTGTACACCTTACCTGTAGAGAGAACAATAGAGACTGGGAGAACCATTCACCTGTGCATGTGCTAGCATGTGCAAATGTCCAGTCTTGACCACTCTGACCACAGGTAATTTATACAGGTAAATTACTACATTGGATATTACATTTCCGTAAACTGTGTTGAAAATATTGTGGCATTATGTGGACCTGTGCAGATATATGTAGATAAATATAGGACTATTAAAAAAAATTCTGGGCTCCAGTAGCAAGCATTATTATTTTTAATTTTTAAACTTTTTTTTTCCTATTTTTTTTCATTTTTTTTTTCAAATTCTTTTTAAATTTTTGTCTAGTAGCATAAGGTTGTAAGTGCTACATACAGACTATTCACCTGTGCATGTTCTAGCATGTGCAACTAACCACTGACCACTTACAGGTAATTTATACAGGTAAATGATTAATTATATTACATTTCCGTAAACTGTGTTGAAAATATTGTGGCAATATGTGGACCTGTGCATATATGATATGTAGATAAATATAGGACTATTAAAAAACATTCTGGGCTCCAGTAGGGAGTATTATTTTTTTATTTTTTTTAAATTTAATTTTTTTTTTCCATTTTTTTTTACATTCTTTTTCAATTTTTTAGCTGACCACTAACTTATTACAGGTAATTTATACAGGTACATTATTACATTTCCGTAAACTGTGTTGAAAATATTGTGGCATTATGTGGACCTGTGCAGATATATGTAGATAAATATAGGACTATTTTTTTTCATTTTTTTTTTCAAATTCTTTTTCAATTTTTGTCTAATAGCATAAGGTTGTAAGTGCTATATACAGACTATTATCATATAATAAAATAATTATTGACTAGTGAGCCATAGAATATAATCTGATATTCTATGGCTCACTAGTCAATAATTGTATAATATGTTCGGGCCAGTGAAAATTGCTTTCGGGCCCAGGCTCGAGGTCAAGGCGGAACAAGGCGAGGCATTTGATTCCGTGGAATTCTTGTTTACTTATCTCCCTTTGTTGTTTCGTGCTCTGATTTTGTATCCAGAGCATAACTCGAAGAACCTTTGGAATATTTTTATGCCCCACCACGATAGTGGAGGGGGCATTTAGTGTTACCCTTGTCCGTCCGTCCGTCCGCACACACGAATGGGTACTTGTTGTAAGCGTACAGGGATCTTATTGGGTAGGGTTAGGATAGTGTTGGGTACTCTTGTTGGATATTTTTATAGAGTAAAAACCCAACAAATATTCATTCGTAGGAACGTGCGTCCTGTCCTCCCGTCGTCCCGTCCGTCCGTCACAAAACTTTAACACTCGGGTAAATGTCTCATAATTTCTTCATCCTTCGACCGATCTCCTTCATATTTCATATACACATTGCTCTAATGGTCCTCTACCGCCCTGTGCCAAATCCACGGTCGTCCTGCCCCCGCCAAGCCCAGGGTTAAGATCACATACTTATATATAGTGCTTCAAAAACTTTAACGCTCAGGTAAATATCTTATAATTTTCTTTCACGGATCAGCTTCATATTTCATATATGCATTGCTCTAATGGTCCTCTACCGCCCTGTGCCAAATCCACGTTCGTCCTGACCACCAAGCCCAGGGTCAAGGTCACATACTTGGTACTTCAAAAACTTTAATTAACGCTTGGGTAAAAGAAAATTTTAATTTTGACTTGGAATTTATTTGGCTCTTTATTATCAAATGCGGAATGTGGGGTGGGAACATCCCGTGTTCTATGAACACATTTTCTAGGTTTATTAAACTTCACACAATTGCATAGAAGACGACCCAAAGGTGTGTCGCACGTAAGAATGACAACTCTTGCGTCGTTAATTTCCTAGTTATCTCCCTTTGTTGTTTCGTGCACTGATTTCGTGTCCGGAGCATAACTCGAACACCCTTTGGAATATTTTCATGAAACTTCACACATGCATAGACCACGACCCTAAAGGTGTGTCATGCAAGAATGACAACTCTTGCATCGCTAATTTTTTAGTTATCTCCCTTTGTTTTTCCTTCACTGATTTTGTCTCGTTAGAATCGTTTGTATAAGAAATCACGTCAATATGTGCATAGCACAGATGTCTATATTCAAAAATATAAAGTGTACCCCACGCTTATCAGTGTACGCCTGGCTCCGCCAGCCATCACGTCCTGCCGCCTCATACCACTCAACAAATCTTCAGTATAACTTATGCGTATTATCATGGGTGGATATACTCCAGAACATAAAGCACGGCCACCAAAAACCAATCTTCAGTATACTCAGTATTGTAATATATGACGCCTCCCACCCAGTAACACATGGGTGGGTATACTCAAAACATAAACTATTGTCGCCGAATATCAATCATGAAATATTCAGTATACCCAGTACGTAATATGATGACTCCAACACACAACATAGATGAATATGCTGAAGAACACAATGGCCAGTATGATGCCAGATCCGCCTGCGCATCCGCGCAGTCTGACCAGGGCATGAAATATACAGCAATACATCAGTGAAATACATCAAACGTGTTCCTAACAATAATAATACGTCTTTCTCAGACTGTCAAACATTAGTAGCAGATCAGAAGCCAAACCAGCCACAAATACCATAATCCTCCTTACTCCAGATATAGTCAAATGATCACTGAAGGCCATTCATAAAATATTTATTATACCATGTGCATACAACAACTTTGCAATCCAGCACAGGAAATTCCAAATTCCTGTACTCATCATGATTCGAGCAATGCTCATCTTTCAAATTGTCCACCGTCATTTTGTTACACGCGTCAGTCTACTCCATTCTGCGCCAATGGCTGGACGACCCACAGGCGAAGCAGCGCCGGTTTCCGCCGTTTCCGCCGTTTCCGCCGTTTCCGCCGTATCCACAGCCCCTCATGTGTCACCTTGCCCCAAACTTGGACTGCACCGGACCCCACTGGCCGACATACTGCACCGGACCGACATACTGGCATATTGCCCTATCCTGAAACAGTATGGGCACACAAAGCAGCAACAGTATCACAGAAGGGGCATATCAGATTTTGTTGATACGCATTAGCAAATGTTCAAATTAGCCGAGTGCAAAACATCAACTTCCGATATTGAAAACAAATAATAACAATATAATATAATACCGAATATCAATCATGAAATATTCAGTATACCCAGTACGTAATATAATGACTCCACCAGCCAACACGCAACATAGATGAATATGTTGAAGAACGTACTTGTGACTGTGACTGAAGAAATACTGCCCATGGCCAGTGTAGTGCCAGATCCGCCTGCGCATCCGCGCAGTCTGATCAGGTCATGCACTATTCGTCAATCAATCAATAAATCAATCAATCAATCAATCAATCAGTGTAACACATCAAACGTGTTCCTAACAATCATAATACATTTTATCATACTGCAAATCATTTGTATCTGATCAGAAGCCAAACCGGCCACAAAGGTCACAAGCCTCCTTCTTCCAGATATAGTCAAATGACCACCAAATGCCATTCATAAAACATGTGTTATACCATGTGCATACGACTGCATATGAGATACGATCAAGACCAGTCCCAGTATTACTTTTCAAAGATAACTGCAATCCAGCACAGGAAAATCCAAATTCCTGTACAAATGATGATTCAAGCAATACTCATCTTTTAAATTGTCCACCTTTGTTTTGTTACACGCCTCCACCGACTCCATTCTGCGCCAGCGGCCCTGAATACGGCTGCGCCAATGATACATCGGCCCCTCATGTGGCACCTTGCCCACAAACATGGACTGCACCGTGCCCCACTGCGAAATACTGAAACAGTATGGGCACACAAAGCAGCAACAGTATGACGGAGAAGGGGGGCATATAAGTTTCTGTTTATACGCATTAGCAATTGTAGACTGTTTATTCTTTCTTTTGCAAAAGGGTCTCGCTTCTGTCCTTAGAAGTTGGCAATGGGGTTTAATGAATACTGCATTCACAATCTCCAACCTAGCTTCACGTTTTCTGCTATGTAGGCAACAGGTTGCACTATATCGCTACACCACGCTACACAGTAAAAATGTGCGTAATGGCATTTACACTTCGCACACTAAAATATAGCAAAATCTGCAGGGTGGTGACGTTCGTGCTATATTGTTATTAAGACACAATACTACAATATGACTCGAACATAGTACCATAAACTTACCTAATAAAGTGTGTATTATGTATTAGCAAAAGTCTTAGGTCACTCTTCACACATTAGAAAGTAAACAAAGTAACGCTTCAAACACAAATTTGGAAAGACTACTATGTCATAACATAATTGAATTGAATTGACATTATCTGCTCTTCAATGCCAGAAATAAAAGTCAATTGAATCGTATTACCCTGTGTTATCCACGTGTATTCACCCGCTGCACGTATCTTCTACACCTCGGCCACAACTGCCAAATGCTCCCGCTCAGTGTCGCCCTTCGTGGGTGGAAGGTGGGTGCAAGCGATGGGTAATTTAACGATCGGGGTTCATCCTTACCGGAATCCCGACTGGAGACCTGGTTTGGCCCTCGCATACGTCTTTGGCATTTTGTATGTGACAGTTGAATCTGGTTATACCCCTTATGTGAGTTTTACGATAATTCGTAATCCTATTTTAGGGGAAGGGGCCAAGTGACTTTGGTGTGGTATGGACCTGCCACCAGGTCAGGTTATTCTAATTTCAGGGCTGAATATATTGTTTCTCGATGTATTCAGTTCTGATTTTGGAATTTTCCCCCTAATGCAGCAGGTTAAAACGGGATCGAACCCGTTTGCCCGGCCTTACATGACCTTAGCTGTTGATAGGCTGTTAAACACCAATAAACAAACAAACAGTGTCGCCCTTCATGCCCGACAACTGCACCCAAATCTGCAGTCCGACTTGCTGTTGAATTGCCTTCCTTTGTTTAGCTAGCTGTCCAATAATCTCGACCAAATTGTACTCGAATCCGCCATTCCACGATGCAAACCAGCAGCAAAAAAATATGTGTCGCTCTAGTGTCGTTCAACACTTGAATGACAAGATTCCGCCAGTGGTCACGGTGAAAATGCGCACAACTGAACACGCGCAAGCGGGTTACCATCAATTAATATTCTTAACATTGTATAAGGTTGTCTCGCTGACCGCCAGAGAAAAATAATTTATTTATAATTCACTACATTCAAACGACATAATTATATTTTTCAGGTGCCGCATTTAATTAGTATAAATAATTAAAAAATATCATGCCATTTTGCATATGAAAATAGCCTGATTCCACCGCGAGTCACTACCAGTAAAATAAATATTACTAAATGAGTATACCTGTATAGTGGGCACTTTTAATTTTTAGAACTGGCGGAATAATGACACAATTATACACTTATTTAATTCTTATAAAGAACATCTTGTGCCTACTGAGTGGGCATGTACCTTTAAACATGTGCATTATAGTTGGAAACTATTTTATATATTCTTGTAACTTAAGGAATATAGATTTTAAAAGCTGTTTAAAAAAAAAAGATATTGAGAGCAATAGCTATAAATAAAATAAGTTGCTACACATGAACGAATGTGGGATGGAATACAACTAGATTAACAATGCATTGCTTACATATAATGCTCTTGTTTCATAGAGACCCGAAGTAAAAGAAATACTGATGCTTATTACGACGTTGCTCGATACAAATTTATCATCTCTTTCCATCTCTTTCTATCCTTATAACCATTAACATTCTCAAATATATTTATTTACCTATACATGTCAATTCACATGGATACATGTCAAGGTACATGACAATAATACTTTCATTGTATGTTTATATATATGTCTACATATTGAATTTAATTTGTGTTTATACATGATTATATCTGGAAATAAAAAATACAAAATCAGATATTTCACACGTGCATTCCTCTGATTGTCCTCTATCATGTTGTCCACGATCCTCCGGCCGTTTGTATTTTGAAATGTGCATTCGTGTGCCGACAGGCCACATTTCTAGTTATAAATTAATCATTTCTGTTTCCTTTCACCCCACTTCTTGATATTTCACACATGCCTTGACATATTTTTTTCCCTATATTTGGTGTTTTCATGTTTCTTTGCCTATTTTGCAAATTGGAGAATTCTGAAAAAAAATTGCATTTGGCCATATGCAGAGGAAAGTGAGGGGTTGCTTAGTGTATAAGAGATGCTATAAGTGCCAGATCGTTTCCAACCGCAGGGCAAGATGGCAGCAGCATGGAGCACCCGGCTGGCAACCACGTATACCCGTTCTCGTTCCGCCTCATGGACACGGTTCCCATGTCGTTCGAGGGGCGGCGTGGCTACGTACGCTACACCTGCGTCGCCGTCATCGACCGGCCCTGGAAGTTTGATTCCTCCGTGAGGCGAGCTTTCACAGTGATCCACCACCTCGACCTGAACCGATTCGGAACGGCAATGATGGTATGTAAAAAATGGGATATACGGGTGCAAAAGTCGTCTGTCCGTCACGTATTCCATTCTGCTATAACTTATTTTAACGTATGGCTTGAAACTTTATATGCATGCTTCTCATCATTATCCCATCTCATCCCGCCCACCCGCCCGCCCCATATTTTCATTCCCCATCTCATCCGTGCCCAAGGTCAAGGTAAAAAAACTCATATTCACTAGATTTTCATATTCAGTAGATGCGTGCACGTTTCTCCTATAACTTCTTTAGAGTATGACCTATTGGCTTCAAACTTCATGTACATGCTTATTACCATCCATATTTTCATTCCCCATCCCACCATGCTCCCCGGGCCCAAGGTCAAGATATAAAAACTTTGAAATTTCATATTCACACATTCAGTAGATGCGTACGCGTTTCTCCATTCTCCTATAACTTCTTTAGTGTATGACCGATTGGCTTCAAACTTCATATGCATGTTTATTATCATCCATATTTTCATTCCCCATCCCACCCATGCTCCATGTGCGTCAAATTTCACATTCAATAGATGTGTGCACGTTTCTCCATTCCCTATAACTTCTTCAAACTTCATGTGCATGTTTCACCATTCATATATTCATTCCCCACCCAACCCATGCTCCCCCCGCCCCCAAGGTCAAATAACTTTGAAATTCAGTAGATGCATGCGAGTTTCTCCATTCCCTTATAACTTCTTTAATTAATCTTAATGTGCATGCTTCTCATCATTATGCCCCACCACGATAGTAAAGAGGGAATTTAGTGTTACCCTTGTCTTTCAGTCCCGTCCATCCGTCACCAATCTTGTAACTCGTAAAACTTTTAAACCATACTAGCTACAGAACTGAAACTTTTTTTGACTTAAAAGTTTTCTTTGGCTTGTAACTCGTAACACTTTTAAACCCTAATAGCACCAACTGTGTTTTCGAAAAATTTGTGTACAAACAATATATGCCATGAGAACATGCCATGCATCCATAACTGTTCATTATTACCTTGACTCAATCATTATTGTATATTAATCTATGTCATACAGACTACGTGTCAATTAATGATCATAGTGTCATATGTAAACCACTACTTTATTCCATACAAATATTGTACATCTTATTCTTGCGCAAATATTCAGTTCAAGAACAAAACTATTAAGTCCATAAGACGTAGTAAATAGTTGTAATATATACTCAAATATGTAATCATGTTTTCATAAAATATCTAGAACTTCAATAAATGTACGTGTATGTGCTGCCATGACGCCATTTTGTAGGACCACTAGACATATGTGTACATATGGACCACTGAGAAATATTTGGGTATACAGTGGAACCCCTCCAAACCGGACCCCCTCTATACCGGAATTCGCGCTATACCGAACATACGACCACGTCCCGAATATTCTGCTATATAAACACATTAGTTTCTACCCCTCTATTCCGGAACCCCTCTACTCCGTAATCCGGACGCCATTTCAAGTCCCAAAACCATATTTCAGCGTTAAAATAACCGCGGAAAACCGGAAACACGGTCACCTGTCAGGATGTCATCCAAGAAATACACCGCGCCCAATTTCAATGTTGTTGTTTCAAGCGGGTGTCAAAATCACACCGTGTTTACAATAGGCTGGTTCCCGGTAGTATTGTTCAGCTCTGGTTCCCAAAATGCGGAGCCACGAGAATGAGACGATTCTAACGGACTCCCAACTTGACATTTGTGTGGAAGAAATAACAAAATTGATCAAATTACGCACATTAACTTGAGCTTTGTACAAGCGCAATCAATGCGTGTAATGCGCTAAGCGGCGTGTTTTTTTAACGTCATAAGCGGCTTTACAAAGTTAAGAATCTATTCATGCGACCTAAATACGAGACATGTTTGCTGTTTTACAAGCTCATTACAATAGCATGGTTCACAATTTAATTATACGCGTACGTAAGAATTACGGAAATAAAATAATCGGCACATTATTTTTGAACCCACCGACCGATTAATTGAGATAATCTGATAATTACTTAACGAGGCTGTAAACTCGTGACTGTAGCCTGTGGGCTATTGTAGCAGCTCGCGGTAACTACACAGCACACGCGAAATGTGTCATATGCTCTTTGCGACCAGTGTAGACCGTAGACTCAGAGTACATTGCGAATCTGCACTATTTGCTATACCCCTTGCGAATCTGCACTATTTGTAATGTCAATAAATAAAAACACATTCTGGTTTTAAAAGAGCGCTCCAGCTGATCGAGAAAGTTATTGGGAATTACACATGTCAACATGATAAAACACAACTGGGTAGCCGAGCCGCCGTTAAGGTGCGTAATTTGGGGGTACATTTCTTATTTCTCCATACAAATGGCAAGTTGGGAGTGCTTTAGAATCGTCTCATTGGGAATAAAAAGAAACTTGACATATTTATTGAAAAAATGTGTACCGGTACATATGCTTTCAATATGGTAATAATGGTATATACTATACAAATCCAAGAGTTAATGATGGAAAACATACATTTCCTTAACTGGAAATAGAAAACCCCTCTAAACCGAAAACCCCTATAAACCGAACTTTTCAGTCCGTCCCCAGGGTGTTCGGTTTAGAGGGGTTCCACTGTATATTCAAATATTATTTCTATTGCATAATTATATGGCTTAAACTGATATTGCTTTCAACAATGAACAAGATAATATAATAACTGTCCAATTATGTAACTTTGATAGCCACATATGACATTTTGTCATACCGCAGATAAGTTTCTCGGCTTTTGATTGGCTAGCTTGCCTGGTCATATATATTATATGACCTGCCAAGACCGTCGGACATACAGGAATTGCGATTACCCTCCGGCGCCTCGCGTCCAATGAAGAACATTTTGCAAGCGTCTACCGATTGCAAATTGTATTCCTCACTAAACACAATAAAACCCCGAATTTATCAATACAAGTAACAAATTGTACACTCAAAACCAGTCTATATTGCTTATTTTTCCATAAATATTCTTCGCTCATCAAAATAATTATGAGCGAAAAATTAGCCAAAATAACGAAAATTGCTTTTCAAATCTAAACGCGCTTGCCTTCGTGACACGGCTATATTTAGGTCACAAACTATGGGTTCCACGCACGAAACCGCGGTGTAGCAATGACAGTGAATGTTTGGGAACCAGTCGCATTATTCTAGAGGCGCCAACGGGAGAGCAGATCGATAGAGCAGTGGAATATACATTAAATTACACGATATAAAAAAACTGTCATAAAGTCGTTTTCGATGGATTTCTTACTCCATATTTAGTTTGTTTTCGTTTAATAAAAAAACAAAATGTTCATTTACGCCTTTATATTAAGACTGACGGTAGAAAATCGAATCTCGGATTATTTTTCTTCCTGAAAAAACGCAAAGATCAAAATAAGAGATATGTTTATACGGCCAAATACAGGATCTGCAGTATGACAAATACGTTATTGCGATTCTACACAGGCTATATGGTGTAATATTGCCCGTCTGGAGGTATGTTCACCCGAGGCTATCGCTATCGCCTCGGGTGAACATACCTCCAGACGGGCAATATTACACCATATAGCCTGTGTAGAATCACAATAACTTATAATATACATTTTCACTAGACATTTATAATCACAATGAATTTGATAATATTTGGAAATATAATCAATTGGCCTACAACTGTGCATATGTACAATTATTTAATGATCTACCTATATCACCAATGAATTTTTGTCTCGCCCGCGAAGCGGAAAGCGAGACATAGGTTTTGCTTTTCCGGAGTCGTCGTCGTCGGCGGCGGCGTCATCATTCAATGTTAAGTTTTCGTGTTACGGTCATTGCTTCAACACCTTATCAGCTACAGTCATCAAACTTTATACATACCTTTACTATGATATGTAGATGAATATAGGACTATTAAAAAAAATTCCGGGCTCCAGGGTCAAGGTCAAACTCTATTTCTTTCTATGCTACAAACTGAACATTAATGCATGAAGACCCGTTTTCTCGTACACCTTACCTGTAGAGAGAACAATAGCCATCATCTCCAGTTGAACACTTCTGCATGTGCAAGCATGTGCAAATTTCCAGCTAGACCACTAAATGTCCAGCTAAATTATTACAGGTAATTTATACAGGTAAATTATTATACCTGGGTATTACATTTCCGTAAACGGTGTTGACAATATTGTGGCAATATGTGGACCTGTGCAGATATGATATGTACATAAATATAGGACTATTATAAAAATTCTGGGCTCCAGAAGCGAGCATTATTTTTTTGTTAATTTAAAAAAAAAAAAAAATTATACAGTCAACTTCGATGGGTCAAACCCTGGTAAACTCGTCAGCCATGCTTGCCTCGAACTAGCCTTTAGGTCCCGGCAGAATTCCTATATAAATACGTTAAAACTACCCGGTATAGGTCGAACTTGTGAAAGTCGAACAACCCTCAATGCCTCGAATCGCTGTCACGCCCGGTCGTGTGTAAATCCACGATAAACACCACACAAACTCGAACATGTCAGACGATTGTCTCCAGACTAGTTGATTGACTTTCACACCTATTGTCCAAACCGTTGTCCAAACAAATCTCAAGTGGTCATTTGAGCGTATACAATAATGGCAGTCGTGACCAGCATACGTGGTAATTATGCATTGACCAATGTCGGCGAAGTTGTTAGTTAATTAAAGTGGTAATTTATGGGACATGTGGAATTAAATAGCGCTCAGTTTTAATTAATGACCCAAGCATCTGGCCTTTTAAGTTGTAAATCAACATGAACTGTTTTTACTATGATCAGTAATGAGTGTGATGTGTCATCCAATTTATTCGCCATATAAGCAAAACATATTTTACAGATCTTTTTCAATACCGGACGTGTATAACTTTCATGTATAACTTGTACTGGGTTCCATGTGATAGTAAATTATGATATGCAGTGAATGTGGTTCCGGGTCCGAAGTAGTGATGGGACGACTGGGCATGCATCTATTGATTTATCAGTGTATGACGAGCGATGTAATTTTATACCTACAAGCATGCGCATCATTTTATGGCAAATACATATTCACTCACAAAGATTTATATTTGATTAGATAAATATTTGTCATGAAATTACGCAAATGCCAATAGGTACAAAATCAGAGATGCTTTCACATGATCGTATCGGACGGGTTCATGTTCTATTGCTGTATAATGGCTATGTAAATAAAAACACACATGAGTTTGCCGCTTTCTTTATTTTATTAAAGCCTGTTTCTGTTAATAAACGACTGTGACAATCAACCGTAAATGCAAATGTAAGCGCATGTATATGAAACAACGTGTCGTAATGACGACTTGTTTCACTTAGTACACTGACCAACTCGTAGATCTGAAATGGTTACAGTAGAAAATCCCGATGGGTCGAACAACGGATGGGTCGAACTAAAACTTAACCCCGCAGGCTGTTCGACCTATTGAAGTTTGACTGTACTTTTTTTCCATTTTTAGCCAGGTATTTTTGGGAAAAAAAATCCTTTTAAACTTTTTTTTTTTTAAACTTTTTTTCCATTTTTAGCCAGGTTTTTTTGGAAACAAAATCCAGGCTATTGGATTGGCGAAAGCCAGGCGGGTGGGCAGCGTCCACAATCAATGTTAAGTTTTCGTGTTTCAGTCCATTTCTTTGTTACTGTAACACCAACAAACTTTCACAGCTTCATAACCAAGGGGTACCCACCACATATCACTATCCAACATGTTACCTTTTTTTGAACTTGACCCATTTTTTCCGCGCAGTCAATGTTAACTTTTCGCGTTTACAATGTGAAGTTTTCGTGTTTAAGTCCATTTCTTTGGTACTGTACCACCTAGGACCACCAAACTTTCACAGCTTCATAACCAAGGGGTGCCCACCACATACAACTATCCAACATGTGACCATTTTTTTTTACCTTCACCTATTATTTCTACGTAATTTTCAACGTTAACTTTTTAACGTACGTCTGGTTAAAGTTTTTTGGTTAAAGTTTTTCGTTATACTATATCTCTGCAACTGCTTCGCCCATTACCTTCAAACTTTACATGGGTGTTTATCATCATCCGTATTTTCATTCTACCCCCCAACCGTGCGGCCCCTGTGCCCAATGTCAAGGTCAAATTACTTTGATTTTTTTGTGTACTATATCTCTGCAACTGCTTCGCCCATTACCTTGAAACTTCACATGGGTGTTTATCATCATCCATATTTTCATTCTAACCCCCAACCGTGCGGCCCCTGTGCCCAATGTCAAGGTCAAATTACTTTGAATTCTTTTGTTAAAGTTTTTTTGTGTACTATATCTCTGCAACTGCTTCGCCCATTACCTTGAAACTTCACATGGGTGTTTATCATCATCCATATTTTCATTCTAACCCCCAACCGTGCGGCCCCTGTGCCCAATGTCAAGGTCAAATTACTTTGAATTCTTTTGTTAAAGTTTTTTTGTGTACTATATCTCTGCAACTGCTTCACCCATTACCTTGATACTTCACATGGGTGTTTATCATCATTGTCGCACCCGCTTGTGGAAAGCGCGATATCGTCGGCATTTTGGCATATGTCCGTCCGTCCGTCCGTCCGTCCGTCCGTACGTCCGTGTGTCCGGTTAAAATTTTTTTTTGGTTAAAAGTTTTTCCATCTACTATATCTATTTTTTTAGTGTCCATGCCTCGCCCCAAGGCGCGACATGCAGGCCACGGCCATCTAGTCTACAAAAAGTGGGTATAATTATGTTATCCAAGTGTCTATGCGTGGAAAAAACCTGGCCTTCGTGGCTTTGCCTCGTTTTTTGTTGTCTAGTAGCATAAGGTCGTAAGTGCTATATACCGACTATTATCATATACTAAAACAATTATTGACTAGTGAGCCATAAAATATAATCTGATATTCTATGGCTCACTAGTCAATAATTGTATAATATGTTCGGGCCAGTGAAAATTGCTTTCTGGCCCAGGCTCGAGGTCAAGGCGGCGGGCGGGACAAGGCGAGACATTTGATTCCGCGGAATTCTTGTGTTGATATCAAATAATTTTAAAATATTAGCAATGTCATAAACATATACAGTCAAACCTGTGCTAACGGCCACCTGGGAATGGCGACCACCTGTCCACAACGGCCAGTTGAAAATCCCCCCGTCCAATTTTGTTCTTTATTAGACCTTGGAATAATGGCCACCCCCGAACTATGACCAGCGGCAGCGATTTTCATTCCCATGCAGCATTTTTAGAATAGAAAATGATGTCTATGGTTATTATCACGTATTAAACACTTTCTATCTTTAGAGCATAGAATCCAATTCTATAAGACCTATATTCAACCACACATTGATTACTGTAACATAATTTGGGGATGCTCATCACAGCAAAATCTACTAAGACTGTTTAGACTACAGAAACAAGCAGTTAAAAGAATACTTGATTACAATGTTGAAAATACAATTCAAAGCATGCAATAACTAAAACTATTAAACGTATATGAAAGGATCTTTCTACGAAAAGCAAAATTTATGTATAAGATTGCAAACACCAGGTGATATCAATGAATTATTTCATCAAAGAGGTCAGAATGTCAATTTACCAGTACTAAGATCAACAACTTCAAACAACTTCATACCTCCCAAACCAAACAAAGAAATATTTCAACAATATATGTCATACTCAGGTCCTTTTGTATGGTATTTCAGTCCTAATGATATAAAAAATGTTCAAACAATAAATGCATTCCACAACAAATGTATTAAATGGTTGAAAAATTAGCAGACTTCCAGTTTCCTGTAAATAGTTGTAAATAAATTCTTGTCTCTTTATCTTATGAAGCGAAACTGTTTTGTCTTGTCTACTTTGTAACCTGTACATTTGTTATACATGTAATAATATTTGGACACTTGATATTTGTGAGCATTTGGAACATTAATATGACCTTTACCTTTTTTACCTTCACATGTTTACAAGGTGTGTCGCGATCAATAACCACGCACCTACGTCCAAGGTCAAGGTCACAATTGAAGGTCAAAGGTCAAACCTATCGAAATTCCCTTCCGCTCTATATCTTCTACACCGATGCATGGATTATCAAATGGCTTGGCCCAAATGTTTCTCATGATGAGAAGGTGTGTCACGATCAATAAGCACGCACCTACATCCAAGGTCAAGGTCACAGTTGAAGGTCAAAGGTCAAACCTATTGAAATTCCCTTCCGCTCTATATCTTCCACACCGATGCATGGATTATCAAATGGCTTGGCACAAATGTTTCTCATGATGAGAAGGTGTGTCGCGATCAATAACCACGCACCTACGTCCAAGGTCAAGGTCACAGTTGAAGGTCAAAGGTCAAACCTATTGAAATTCCCTTCCGCTCTATATCTTCTGCATGGATTATCACACTATGCCCAGGGTCAAGGTCACAGACTTGATGCGTAACGCTCGGCTAAATGGCTTATAATAAAAAATGCCTCGTTTTCTTTGGCTGCCAGTGGGGGTATTCGTGTGCCGACAGGCCACATTTCTAGTTTTCTTTGTTCACTGGGTGTGACGTCACGCGGCTTTACCCAATCAGATGCCGTTTCAGGAAATCAGGTAAAAAAAAAACGACAGGTATTCAGGTACGATATTAAAATGCGGATTACAGGTATAAACGTGAATAGTTCGAGGGAAGTAAGCATAATTCATTATAAGGAAGTAATAAGGTACAGAAAAAATGCTGCATACACTTTGACCGTGATTTACCTTTAAGAAATATATACAACCGTTTTAAAACGGTACGTATTATGTGTTACCGTGGGGCGGCGGACACAATAATTGAATAGTTTGTGTATGTAACTGATCTGAAACTATATGTATACACACGTCTTCTACACATATTGAAGATGTGCACCTTGCTGTTTTTATGCAGAAAAAATATTTTTTAATAAAAGTATCAGCTTTTTAACTGAGCCATTTTTTAGCTCGCCTGCACGAAGTGCATAAGAGCTTATGGCATACCCCCGGCGTCATCGGCGTCGTCGGCGTTGGCGTCGTCCACAAACTTAACGTTGGGTAAATGTCTTATAACTTCTGTTTCCTTTCATGGAACACCTTGTTATTTCATACATGCATTCTTCAGATGACACTCTATCATGCTGTAGCAAATCAATTACCCACCACCCAACCCTTACCCCAAGGTCAAGGTCACAAACTTAGCACATTCATAAACATAACATGGGGTAAATTTCTTATAACATCTGTTCCCTTTCATGCAACGCCTTGATATTTCATACATGCATTCCCAATGACCCTCTCATGCATAGGCAAATCCATGACCCACCACCCAACCCCTTACCCCCACCCCCAAGGTCAAGGTCACAAACTTAGCACATTCATAAACATAACATGGGGTAAATTTCTTATAACATCTGTTTCCTTTCATGCAACGCCTTGATATTTCATACATGCATTCCTCAGATGACCCTCTATCATGCTATAGCAAATCCATGACCCACCACCCAACCCTTACCCCCAAGGTCAAGTCAGGTCAAACTTGGCACATTCATAAACTTAACGTTGGGTAAATGTCTTATAACTTCTGTTTACTTTCATGGAACACCTTGTTATTTCATACATGCATTCCTCAGATGACCCTCTATCATGCTGTAGCAAATCCATGACCCAACACCCAGCCCTTACCCCAAGGTCAAGGTCACAAACTTGGCACATTCATAAACTTAACGTTGGGTAAATGTCTTATAACTTCTGTTTCCTTTCATGGAACACCTTGTTATTTCATACATGCATTCTTCAGATGACCCTCTATCATGCTGTAGCAAATCCATGACCCACCGCCTAGCCCTTACCCCAAGGTCTAGGTCACACACTTGGCACATTCATAAACTTAACGTTGGGTAAATGTCTTATAACTTCTGTTTCCTTTCATGGAACGCCTTGTTATTTCATGCCTGCATTCCTCAGATGACCCAGTATCATGCTGTAACAAATCCATGACCCACCACCAAGCCCTTACTCCAAGGTCAAGGTCACATTCATAAACTTAACGTTTGGGTAAATGTTTTATAACATCTGTTTCCTTTCATGGAACGCCTTGATATTTCATACATGCATTCATCTGATGATACTCTATCATGCTATAGCAACTCCATGACCCAGCGGCCATCCCTTACCCCAAGGTCAAGGTCATAAACTTAGCACATTCATAAACTTAACATTGGGGTAAATGTCTTACGGAACGCCTTGTTATTTCATACATGCATTCCTCAGAGATGACCCTCTATCATGCTGTAGCCAATCTATGACCCACCACCCAGCCCTTTCCCCAAGGTCAAGATCACAATCTTAGCACATTCATAAACTTAACGTTGGGGTAAATGTATTATAACATCTGTTTCCTTTCATGGAATGCCTTGATATTTCAAATATGCATTCATCTGATGATACTCTATCATGATATAGCAAATCCATGACCAACCGCCCATCCCTTACCCCAAGGTCAAGGTCACAAACTTAGTACATTCATAAGCTTAACGTTGGGGTAAATGTCTGTTTCCTTTCATGGAACGCCTTGCTATTTCATACATTCCTCAGATGACCCTCTATCATGCTGTAGCAAATCAACAACCCACCTCCCAACCCTTACCCAAAAGTCAAGGTCACAAACTTAGCATGTTCATAAACTTACCGTTGGGGTAAATGTTGTGTAACTTCTGTTTCTTTACACTTTGAACACCTTGATATTTCATACATGCATTCATCTGATGATACTCTAGTGTGCTATAGCAAATCCATGACCAACCCCCACCCCTTTCCCCAAGGTCACGGTCACAAACTTAGCACATTGATAAACTTAACGTTGGGGTAAATGTCTTATAACATCTGTTTCCTTTCATGGAACGCCTTGATATTTCATACACACGTTCATCTGATGATACTCTATCGTGCTATAGCAAATCCATGACCCAACGCCTACCCCTTACCCCAAGGTCAAGGTCACAAACTTGACACATTCATAAACTTAACGTTGTGGTAAATGTCTGATAACAACTGTTTCCTTTGATGGAACGCCTTGATATTTCATACAGACATTCCTCAGATGACCCTCTATCCTGCTGTAGCAAATCCACAACCCACCACCCAACCCTTACCCCAAGGTCAAGGTCACAAACTTAGCATGTTCATAAACTTTACATCGTCAACTCGCCGTCCGGTTCGTCAAGTAGGCAATTAAGAGTAAAACTCGATAATGACCGGCACGTGCCATACAATTGATCAGATAATTGATGGTTATTAAGTGGACATTAATGACAGATATTTGTTACAATTTTAAAGTAGGTTTAGTTGTATATGGGCATTTAATGGCAAATATTTGCAAATATGTGTTGATATTTCAAAGTATGTTTAGTTGTATATGGGCATTTAATGGCAGATATTTTATGTATATGGACATTTAATGGCATATATTTTAATAACATTTTAAAGTATCTTTAGGTGTATATTTTGTGTATTTGTATAATCACCCGCTTCTGCAGCATTTGTCAGCCATCATTTTTCAGCCATCACCAGATACACAATCTGTTCAGGGCCGTAGCGGCCACCACGACAGCACGGCGCTGCCGTGGCATTATTTTGGCCTGTTTTTTTTTCCCGTCAGCTTCATGAATTGAACATCAATTAGCCGATTTGTGATAAATACCATTCAACTATAATCGCCTAATTGACGAACCGGTAACCAGTTGACGGAACCACTCGGCTTTTCACTCTTGTTTGCCTAATTGACGAAACTCCAGTTGACGGAACCTCCTGAATCCGATTCAGATCAGCCTGTGCATCCGCAGTCTGATCAGATCTGCACTGCTCACAAATCCCATATGCCCCATTTCTCCATTCACAGCTACAAATGAGGATATATAATTGCAAGTTATTTTTTGTTACCTATGACAATGTTTCATTGCCTCCAAAAACCAAAATAAAACAGTTTGCTTTCAAAAATAAAATACATGTTTCAAAACAACATTTAATGATTTATGTCAATATTTTAGAAGAATAGTAAAGTAAACTTTAAATTCACTTAAAATACCCATTTGTGAACTTCGATGTGCATAAATTATGCATATTTAGTTAATACCCAACTGAAATATCACGAAATTCGGGTTCCGGTAACATCGATTGGAAAAAGTTGCAAAAGGACGAAACTACGTAGGTACGAAATCGCGGAAATTCTCCCAAGATATTTACGGATTTTGTTTACGTTTTTTTACAATAGAGTTAGCCAAATCAGATTGAAATAAATAATTAATAATGTAATAAACATTATTAGTTCTCGACATCAAAGGATTCCATCAGAATATATCGATTTCGTACGTAAATCGTGAAACAAAACTTTCGCACTTTTCGTCGAAGCAGAAAGTTGCAATCATCGGCCTTTCGGATGGCAATTTAATGATAATTTCAACCGTTTAAACATCATATTTGTGACAAAAAACATCAATAAACTACAGTTAAGATACTTACCTTTAATTTACAACATGTCTGGAACAATCAACGCTTTGTAGATCGAACTGTTGGTAGATTTTCTCAACCAGGTATACCGCGAATAGGATTTTGATTTTCCAAAATGGCGCCCGCGTGCGAGTGGACAGAATTTGCGCGGAAGTGTACATTTGAAAAATTGAATTCGAAGTTCAATATTAGGTTCCGAAACACAAATTTAGTATCAAATAAAAGATATTTCTTTGTAATTTTCATAAATATATGCATAATATGGATAATTTAATGATTTGATGGGCGACGAGGCCGTAACTTTTGGGATTATTTACGTCGCGTAGGCAAGTCCTATGTTAATTATGCAAATGTCTCGGTGTACGTCATTCAATTTTCTGTCAATCAAAATCCATCTCATGAGATATAAACTGCCCGCAAATCATTTCTAAGCCGGTAGCTAGTACCAAAGCACTCGCAGACATTGCACATTTTTATCAGTGGGATCGAGTTGGTTAATCCCCAGTTAATTATCCAATTAAGTTAATACATGATAAAACAATATTTATGACACATAATTATAATACAGTGGCTTCGGAACGTGGGCAGCAGCAGGGCTGTACAAATCGGCACGCCCGACGCCCGGTGACAAGTTGGTTTTGGTCTCGGGTAAGTGGCTCTATGCTGAAAGTTAGTCCCTCAGGGCCAAGTTCACTATTTTTCCCGTTGTGAAACGTCCCGCCACAAGCTGTTTTCTTCACTAGACTAATCCTAAATTGTAACATTTCATCGATCGATAACGCCTAGGGCGTGTGTCGGCTTCCCTGTGGCGATACACACTTACACAGAAGCTGCTATACTGTGTATATAGCAAGAAAAGTGATATACTAGCTGTGACCCTGATTAGATTAATTTATTCGAATTTGAAAGCATAATCCCACCGACAATTCCGCATGAACTCTGAAGTTTGTGTCAACTTGTCAACACCATTTACGGAAAATATTTTGGAAATCGATATCGGCGAAATATGGGCGATAGACCTTTCGGAATACACATTTACGGGTATGAAATTATTTAAAAAAATTAATTTATTTTTGTTATTTCTCAATGAAAGTATACGATGTGACCACTCATTTGAACCGTCTCGACGAGACGGAATAAATGGTGGTCGCGGCATATACTTCTGAGTTCATAGAAGGAAAATATTTGTCCGCAAACATAAGCGTATCCTCAGCACGAAATGGGTTACTGCATGATTGCCCCGTGATGCGATGATGAAAGTCGCACGTTTGCGACGTCTGTGGGACATCAAAAGACGTGTTGACCAATCAGTAACATTTCAAAACATAGCCTAAAGGTCACACAGTTTACAGCCTCGTGCTGAATGAGGTAGTACAATAAACACCTGTACACACAGCTGGGTGTATCGATTTTTTTGCACAAAGCATCACACAAATCTCGTCTGTGTAATATGTGTCGGGTGTAATCGCATCTGGATTTGGAATTCATATATCCCCTGGCACGGATACTGCACTGTATGCATATTAACATGATTACCTGATTAAAGGTATTACATTTGCTAACATACTAATAATAATTATTTCATATACTTTGAATGTCGTTGTTTGAATAAACTTACAGAAATCACGAATCAACTAATTACACGATGACTACGACGTCCGACGATTTTTTTTTGATTTTTTTTTCTTAGTTTTACTTTTTCTTTATTTTTTTAATATTTGTTTGGGATCCACGAGATACCCGCAGTTATAATGGAGATCGCCGCTATACGCTATACGCGATCGCCGTTATAATGGAGCTGCAGTGTAATTAGCGAATTAACAGCTGTTGCCAACAAAAAAAAACTGAAATTTCAAAAAGTTTATTATTTACCGTTCCGCGAACATACTGATAGACATTAAATATTGTAAATATAGACGTGATTTCATCTTCGAGACGGTCAAATGAGTGGACTCCCCGGAATATGTATACGTAAATTATAATTTTCAGGACAAGTCACTTTTGTCAAGTCACTTGTCCGGGACAAGTGGCGACCGCCCCCTCAATATTTGGATACCAAAAAAAAAAAAAATTTTTTTGCTGCGAGTTTGGGATTGGGAAATGATCATTATTTCATTGAAATCTCGCTGAGATTCTAAGTGAAATTTCACTGAGATTCTCAGTGAAATTTTACTTGGAAGCTGAACCGGGAATTCACTGCGATTTCACTGAAATTCAGTGAGATTTCATCGAATTTCACTGAGATTTGGAAATAACACCGGGATATGATAATCTCAGTGAATTTCACTGGGATTTCAGTGAAATCTCAGTCACATTTTCACTAGGGTGACCACAGGTGGAAGACTCGGACATATGACACCAAAATAAAAAATAAATGCCTATTAAAAAAATCCCATTATCCCACCCACCTGGTATCGTACTGTACATGACGTTAATAATAGAACGAGATCAAGTGGGTGGGGTAATGGATATTTTTGAAATGGTCATTTTCTTTGTGTCACACGTCCGACTATTCCACCTGTGGGTTTGAGTACAGACCTGTATAGACATGTTTTGCCTGACGTGTTATAATATTGCGCCAGTTCATGAGGTAATCAGGCTTATCACGTGAGATTTTCGACGAAGATAAATCTGATAATAGTGATAATAGTGTACATTTTCTGTAAACGATATCGAATGTTGACGAATATTAAATTAGTAATTATTACGCATTTGCTCTGAAAATGTTATCAACTTTCCGATATATTTGCAGAAAAAAGTCAAATCATTCTCGGCGAAAATCTCAGTTATATAATAAAGTTGATTATCTCATGCACTGGCTCAATTATGACGTAGCGAATTTGATGGAATATTTTTTATATTTATTCACCAAAAATGGCAAGTTGGGAGTGTTTTAGAATCGTAAGACGATTCTAAAGCACTCCCAACTTGCCATTTTTGGTGAATATATATCAAAATTTCCATCAGTTAAGGTGATTAATTTGAGGGAAATTTTAACTGGAAACTTGATTATCTCATGCACTGAATTGTGACGTAGCGAAACAATGGCACTTGTCACGTACACCATTTTGGGAAGGATTGAACAACGTGTTTGTGGGATTTAAGAATGCAGAATATCAAAAGTGCATGTTCTTCCAAATATGTGTACACACTCCAAATGGATTCACACAATGATGAAAAAGGGTTGTCCCAAAACTTAATACGAAAAAATTATGGAATTTTACGCTGATTTGAGACATGTCCCAAATTTTAATCTCCCAAAAATAATTATTTTCATAAAAAATAGAGGTGTCCCAATACTTCCGGTGTCCCAATACATACGGTAAATACGGTATATCATGCTATATCAAATCCACGACCCACCTTCCACCACTGACCTCAATGACAAGGTCCACCGCACACCCCTTATCCCAAGGTCAAGTTATATAATATTCATGTTTTTTATACAACTGTGACAAGTTTGAATGAAGGCTGCCAACAGGCGAGCTTCGTTGTCTTCTGACAACTCTTGTTCTACATTTTTGTATTCATTCTATATACGGTACAGAGTTTGTGTACACAACTCCTCTGAAACCGTTCAGTCGATTGATCTGAAACTATACACACGTCTTCTACACATATTGAAGATGTGCACCTTGGTGTTTTTATGCCGAAATAATATTTTTTCAACAAAAATATCACCTTTTTAATTTAGCCGTTTTTAGCTCGCCATCCACGAAGTGCATACCCCCGGCGTCGTCGGCATCGGTGTCGGCGTCCACAAACTTAACGTTGGGGTAAATGTCTTATAACGTCTGTTTCCTTTCATGGATCACCTTGTTATTTCATACATGCTTTCCTCAGTTGACCCTCTATCATGCTGTAGCAAATCCATGACCCACCACCCAACACTTACCCCAAGGTCAAGATCACAAACATAGCACATTCATAAACTTAACATTGGGGTAAATTTCTTATAACATCCGTTTCCTTTCATGGAACGCCTTGATATTTCATACATGCATTCCTCAGATGACCCTCTATTATGCTGTAGCAAATCCATGACCCACCACCCGACCCTTACCCCAAGGTCAAGGTCACAAATTTGACACATTCATAAACTTAACGTTGGGGTAAATGTCTTATAACTTATGTTTCCTTTCATGGAACACCTTGTTATTTCATACATGCATTCCTCAGATGACCCTCTATCATGCTGTAGCAAAGCCATGACCCACCACCCAACCCTTACCCCAAGGTCAAGGTCACAAACTTAGCACATTCATAAACTTAACGTTGGGGTAAATGTCTTATAACTTCTGTTTCCTTTCATGGAACACCTTGTGATTTCATACATGCATTCCTCAGATGACCCTCTATCATGCTGTAGCAAATCCATGACCCACCACCCAACCCTTACCCCAAGGTCAATGTCACAAACTTAGCACATTCATAAACTTAACGTTGGGGTAAATGTCTTATAACTTCCGTTTCCTTTCATGGATCACCTTGTTATTATACCCCCCGCAACGAGTTGTGGTGGGTATACTGGAGTCAGGTTGTCCGTCTGTACGTCTGTCCGTGCGTACGTGTGTGCGTCCGTGCGTCCGTAAACTTAACATCAGAGAAATATTGTTATAACTTCTATTTCCTTCATCTAAAATGCTTAATATTTCACACATGCATTCCTGTAAGGCTCTACTATCATGCTGTACCAAATACACGACCATTCAACCCCCGCTGCTCCCAAGGTCAAGGTCAAATACTTAGTCTCTTTACAAAACTTAACATCAGAGAAATATGTTATAACTTCTATTTCCTTCATCTAAAATGCTTAATATTTCACACATGCATTCCTGTAAGGCTCTACTACCTTGCTGTGCAAAATCCACGACCGTCCAACCCCCGCTGATCCCAAGGTCAAGGTCAAATACTTAGTCTCTTTACAAAACTTAACATCAGAGAAATAAGTTATAACTTCTATTTCCTTCATTGCAAATTCTTAATATTTCACTTGTGCATTCCTCTAAGGTTGTGCTATCATGCTGTGACAAATGTACGACCGTCCAACCCCCGCTGATCCCAAGGTCAAGGTCACATACTTAGTCTCTTTACAAAATTTAACATCAGAGAAATATGTTATAACTTCTATTTCTTTCATCGAAAATTCTTAATATTTCATGCATGCATTCCTCTAAGGCTCTACTATCATGCTGTGACAAATTCCCGCTGATCTCGAGGTCAAGCTCACATTCACATACTTATTCTCTTTACAAAACTTAACATCAGAGAAATTGGTTATAACTTCTATTTCCTTGCTCGGATCTGCTTAACATTTTAACACAGCTATTGGTTTTTATTTTTTTTTTACTTCCAATGGAACATCTACCACCCTGTCACAAATTCACGTTCATGCCGCTCCCGCTAAGCCCAGAGTCAGGGTCACAAGCCCACACATATTTTACATATTTTAGGGGTACCTGGGCCCACGCGGGGGGTATTCCGTAAGCCTCGCTTACTGACCAATCTAGTTTCATACATGCATTCCTCAGATGACCCTCTATCATGCTGTAGCAAATCCATAACCCACCACCCAACCCTTACACCAAGGATCTAGTTTCATACATGCATTCCTCAGATGACCCTCTATCATGCTGTAGCAAATCCATGACCCACCACCCAACCCTTACCCCAAGGTCAAGGTCACAAACATGGCACATTCATAAACTTAACGTTGGGGTAAATGTCTTATAACATCTGTTTCCTTTCATGGAATGCCTTGGTATTTCATACATGCATTCATCTGATGATACTCTATCGTGCTATAGCAAATCCATGACCCACCACCCAACCCCTTACCTCAGGGTCAAGGTCACAAACTTAGCACATTCATAAACTTAACGTTTGGGTAAATGTCTTATAACATCTGTTTCCTTTCATGGAACGCCTTGATATTTCATACATGCATTCCTCAGATGACCCTCTATCATGCTGTAGCAAATCCACAACCCACCACCACACCCTTACCCCAAGGTCAAGGTCACAAACTTAGCATGTTTATAAACTTAACGTTGGGGTAAATGTTGTGTAACTTCTGTTTCGTTACAGGGAACATTTTGATATTTCATACATGCATTCATGTGATCTTCTATTGTGCTACAGCAAATCCATGACCCACCCCCCACCCCTTTCCTCAAGGTCAAGGTCACAAACTTAGCACATTCATACATGCATTCCTCATGTGAATAGCTATCATGCTGTAGAAAATCACCAACTTAGTGCGTTCATAAACTTAACGTTGGGTTAAATTTTATTTTACTTCTGTTTTCTGGGAGCGCATTGATATTTCATACATGCATTCATCTTAATATGCTTTATTATGCTATAGCAAACCCACGACCCACCTTGCACCACTGACCCCAATGTCAACGTCCACCGCACGCCCCTTAACCCAAGATCAAGTTATATAATATTCATGTTTTTTTATGCAACAATGCCAAGTTTGAGTGAAGGCTGAGCTTCGTTGTCTTCTGACAACTCTTGTTTCTACATGTTTGTATCCAATTCTATATCATTTCTACTTTACACATCTCTGCCTAAATTTGTATACATGTTTAGCACAACGAGAGGAAGAAATAATGCTATAGAGTTTCAAATTATCATTAATGTTTATTGCCTTGGTGACAGCTTCACATTTCTGCATCTTCGCTGTCTGGCCCATCTTCGACGGGCGTATTTTGTGACTTACGGCACTCTCGTTTAAATCGGAGATCGTCACATAATCCAAGATGGCCACCTTATAAAGTGGGACAAAATCATTAAATGCCTTTCCACTATAATCATTAGACCTGTTTCGACAAAACTTTGTAGGAATAATGAATGTATAAAGCTTTCTCGGATTTACTTTTATAATAACCAGGTGAGCGATATAGGGCTACAATGGCCCTCTTGTTTTTATACCCCTTGCAACGAGTTGTGGAGGAGGGGGGTGGGTATACTGGAGTCGGGTGGACAACCCGTCCATCTGTCCGTCCATCACTAAACCTTAATGCTTGGGTATATGGCGACCGTTTCATTGCTCGGATCGGCTTCACATGACAATTCACACACGCATTGCTCCAATGGTCCTCTACTGTGCAGTGACAACTCAATGTTCCTATCGCCCCCGCTAAGCCCAGGGTCAAGATCACATACTTGGTGCATTCAAAACCGTAACTTTCAGGTAAATGGCTTATAATTTCTGTTTTCCAGCTCGGATCTACTTCACATTTCACACACGCATTGCTCCAATGATCCTCTACCACATTTGTGCCATCCCCGCTAAGCCCAGGGTCAAGGTCACATAATTTCTGCGTTCCCAACCTTAACGCTCGGGTAAATGGCTTATTTTGCAAAAAAAAAACCACTAACATTGTGACAGCTGATAACGATCAAATCTATGACCACTACCTTTCATATGTCAGGCCCACAGACTTCATTTTCTGGGGCACCTGGGCTCACCTGGGGTATTACGTAAGCCTCACTGACTGACAAATCTTGTGTTTAGTGGAAGATCCCAATCACTTCAGCTCTATTTCATGATAATCATATCGCCGGGTTGAATAAACAGTATTTACTATGAGAACCTTTACTTTGTGTGCACTAGGTGCCGATACACGTAAACAAGACCGAGAACATACAAGGCTGTTGTTGCGATGAAGGCACCGTCACGATATCGCTCGACCTCAATAAGTCTGGCTACGTGCCCGGGGAGCCAATAGCGTTTGACATAGACATCAACAACCAAAGTGACAACACTGTAGAGGCGATAGAGCTACAACTACAGCAGGTGAGGACAAACACACTGGTGCTGTCAACCTCTCTTATTAATTTTCTTTATTTGCCCATGGTCAAGGTCAAATTACTTTGAAGTATGCATAACATTTTTTTTTATAAAATATGCGTGAAAGTTTCAGTAGCAAATATCTCCACAACCCTAAGTCTGATGGACTTGAAACTTCACATACCTCGTTATTACCATTCATATTTCTGCTTCATTCATGCCATATTACATTATGCCATTAGAAAAAAGAGAGATAACTCATGTGCCTTGTTCTACTCCAAAGAGCCACCTTCCCTTGGTCCACACCAGGTGGCTCCACCGGTTCTATGTCGCGCATGCGCCTACGACCGACCCGCCATATTGATTTTCTGCGCAGCCAAGCTCAGACGTGTCGCCGTCGTGAGAACGGAAATTGGAGTTACTTATTCATAGATTTGGCATACAGTAGAAGATCGATCTTTCGAACCGGTCTCTGTTGAACACTCCGGAAAATTCGAACTCATCCTGTGGTCCCGACAAATTTCCCTATATAAATCATATATTTTTCTACCTAAAACTCGAACTACGACAAAGTCGAACTCTCGAACCGAAGTCACGGTCCCTTGGTCAGTCAATCAACGTAAAGTGCTATTGATAGCTCGAACAGGTAAGTCTGTCGCCAGCTGATCTGTTTGCCTAACGAGGTGTGAATATCACGATTGGCGGTCTGTTTGATTTGTTTCGCTTGACAGGTGGTGACATTAAATCATAAATTTAAAAATTAAACCGTGTTAATTCCACGTCAAGATGACCACGATAATGAATTAATCTGAACAAAATTCGCCTTTAAATATTTAATTGAATTTTAACTGTCACGTCAGTGAGTTATGAGTGATTAACTTTTTTTTTTTGCGCTGGTCGAGTGAATTGTGAGTGAACGATGTAAGGTACTATTTTCCGGATAAAAACAGGCAAATTCAAATGACTGTTTACACTCAATAATTATGTGCTGCGACGTTACTCGCCCATAATAAACCAATATTCTATTTTTAGAAATATTCTTGGAATATGACATTTTAATATGAAGGGACATTTGTATTTGTATTCCTGGGTGACGAATGTTTAGAAAATAATATTCCGCCTTTAAATGCCAAATTGTGCAATTTCGTTTAAATTTTATTTGTACATTTTGTATATTTAATAAACCAGTGTGCTATTTATAGACACATTCTTGCGATATGATGTTTCGCACCTGTCTACTTTCGTTTATTGAATGTTATTTTACGCCGATCTTTTGCAAACACTTTACTGCTTGTGTATGCAAATGAACCGTGATAAAAAAACATTCACTAGGTTTCGATATGAAAAAACAAAACAAAAGACGAGACGGTGTGTAATATTCAGTTTAATTAACAGTTTATTTATGCATACATGTACATATTGAAATAAAATAATTAATTCTTTATATTTGTTTATTTGATATTTCTTCCAGAAGGCCATACAAACATCAATCAATGGTGTCATTCCTAAATGGAATGAAATCACTGACTACTATTTATTTTCTTTCCCTCGAAGTACGCCTGACTCAAACTTTTATTTTGAATCCGATGCCGGTTCGAGAGATCGATCTTCCACTGTATATTTAAGAGTGGGAATTGGCTCGAACACCTTTCATACCCGGTTATTATTCATAGATCTATTATAGGATCTTTATACGACTCTCAGAGTATTTGAAATTGGTTCACCAGGAGATACTCTGAATCTTGGGCCAGAAACTCCCTTGAACATGTATTGTTGCCTGATAGTACGTTTGGTGGGTGTTCAGGGTTCTAAATTCTTATGAATTTTTGTGACGTGTCTCGCAGTTTCACGTTATCTTTTGATCGCCCAAGAACACTGTTTGCAGTGTGCAGGCTGCACACAGGCCTGTCCCTGTGAATTTGCCATGCGTGGCCTGCAGAGTCCTGGAAAGCTGCTAGCCGATCCAGATCTTGCACTAGTAAGAAGGGAGCTAAATGCCCCAAGCTCTTCGGGTAAGATGTCAGTAGTGGAAAGCCCTCTACCAGGACAGTGCAATAAGGCCAAGGGGCAAGGACGGAAGCCGATATCGGGGGGCCCCTTCCGGGGACCACGTGGGCATCCCTCCTCTGCCACCAGAACCCATGTAGCTAGTAAGTCAACGGCGTTGTCTGCTTCTAAAGGCAGGTGGGACGACAAGAGCGATCTGGCTGCCCCTGAGCCTGCCCCTACCCTCTTGTCTCAGGACGACTTGGCGCTGCCCGTTAGCAATTGTGCGCGGGACTTACCACCCGACAGTAGGGTGGAGGTCCCGTCTCGGGTGGCCGAGGGGGCAGAATGGTCGGTAGAGTACCCTATGGGTGTACGTGATTGCGGAGATATACCTATGGGACCCGTGTCCCATTGGTTTTTTCCCACTAATCATTGGGAAGTACCCCACACTGTGGGATACGTTCCTACGCCAGTGGACCAGTTGACCACCCACGCCCATTTTTTTTGTGGGTGCGGACTTGGCCGTCGCGCCAACGGAAATACGGGCTCCGTCATGGCGGAGACACATCCGTATCCAGGGCCTTCTGTTAGTTGCATGACACATGGCATTGAGATAAACAGGGATCATGACCTGAGTCATAGGGCCCATTTTCTCAAGACACCAGTCACCGGACCGGACAGTGGTCACCATAATGACTTTACTGCCCGAAGAACTTCGGTACTGGACACTGGGATACCCCAGAAACCGGAGCATTATGAGCACTGGACCGGACAACTGATCTGTCTATGGACTGGACACCAGACACATCCAGGCACCGGACATTGGTCCCTACAAAACGGGACATTTGTATACCGGACAATTGACTTGTTACGTTCCGTTATTTCGTTCTGATTTTGGGATTTTCCCCCAATTTGTACATGTACTTGAACATGTACATGTACTTGTACAGGTGATATATGGGATTTAGTACTAAACCCATTGACCCGGCCTTAAATGATAGGCCGTTAAACCCGAACAAACAAACAAACAAACTTTCCGACACATAGGTCCTGTTTCTCAAAATCCCACGGATCCCTGAGGAGCGCATCCTCCTAATCAGAGTTGCACGTTACAGTGCAACAATGAGCAGGAATCTGAGTACAGTGCAACATCAGAGTCAGATTCTGATTCGGAGTCTGCTGGAAACTTGACAGATCGCTCCATTACGGGAGAGGATACATCTAGCCATAAACAGAGAGGACTTAGTGGATGCGGATCTTCAAAATCAGGATGATTTCCTGTGCCTCAAGCGGGCTATCAAAAGGTCTACCGGGTCCTCCCGAAGGATCTGTGCCCAGAGGGTAACCTCGTGGCCCGAGACGCAGGGATACATTGGAATGCATGGAAGAATCCATGGAATCTCTGAACGATTTCCGGGTTCTTCCTCATTCTACATGTGTCAATCAGGCCTTGGGATTGTTACAGAATGTTAACAATCGAGGCTTGTCAGAGTACCAGACGACTGCCATTGACATAAAAAAAATAACTCCACCTCAGTCTTACAAGGCACACTCGCCTAAGTTTCCAGCAGAAGCTCCTCAGTTAAACCCCGAAACTTTTCGGTGCAGACTCACTGAGGTCCCCACTTGTAAGATCAAGGTGGAGCAGCTTAAAAGATGGGAAACAAGACTCAGAACACTGACAAACATATGCTCTCATATGAAATTGTTCTCGGCAGCGCAGTCTAAGCTAGCTTCTGCAGTGAGACCGGAAGACGATATCCCTCGCCTTCAAGTGGGTACTGTGCAGGCGAGAGCCACCCGCCATGCCGTGGCAGGGTGTGTTGCCTTAGTTACAGACCTTTTACAGGTCCATAGAGACACAGCTCTTTCTACCTCGAAAACATTTTTGACGTCAAGCAGGGAGACTATGATCTTCCCCGCTGACATCAGACACACTGTTCAGGGGCCGTGTTCTGGACGTCCTGAAACATGAACGCCTTGCCTTACTAAGGAACATGGTACCACCGGCCGCGAAGTTCCGTCAGCAATGTGAAGTTATGGCGCCGATTGCTAGCCAGAAGAGACCCTCTTCCGGTGCAAGCAAAAAGAAGAAGCGTAAGCTTGCTGCCAAATCAGCAACCAAGGCTTCTCCGCTAACTCAGACCATGCCTGTTCGCGGCCTTGGCTCTGCCAGTCGCGGTGCGCTTCATTCTCGCACCCACGTGGTCGTGGAGCTCGCCGTTAGCGACCAGAGGTACCTGTAAGTGGAAGGCTGGCCTTGTTCATAGATGAATGGGAGAAAATGACGGACGACACATACGTGTTGTCAATCATTAGAAACGGTTATGTAATACCGTTCAAGACATCTCCCTGTCTTACACCAAGGCCAGTCTATTTTCCAATAAAGGACGTCAAACGGGTTCCATTTCTACTGTTTGTAGTAGACGACTTATTGGGAAAAAGGGCAGTGGAGGAGGTGAAGGATCACTTATCACCGGTCTTTTACAGCCGCCTTTTTCTCGTGCAGAAAAAGAATGGCAAATACAGACCAATGATAGACTTGTCACCGCTGAACAAAATGATACAAAAACACTTCAAGATGGAAGCTCAAAGGTCGATTTGGGATGTTACCTCGAACGGAACCTGGACGGTTTCCATCGATCTTCAGGATGCATACCTACACGTACCAATTCGGCCTTTGTGCAGGAAATACCTGAGATTTGTCATTGCAGGCAGAGTGTTCCAGTTCTGTACACTCCCATTCGGCATTTCTACAGCGCCAATGGTGTTCACGCGGCTGATGAAAACTGTAACGGGTTTCATCAGATGACACAGGCCAGCACTAGTCCAATATTTGGATGACTGGCTGATCCATCACACCTCACGGGAAGTGGTGTTACAACATCTTTCACAGGTTTGGGAAATAGTTACCCGGCTGGGTTTACTACCAAACCTGGAAAAGTCGGACTTAATCCCGAGCCAAAGGTTTGACTTCATAGGAATGTACTTCCTGTCGGACCTTGGCATCGTGAGAGTTCCCGCAGACAGAGGCATCGTGAGAGTACCCGCAGACAGAGTACACAACCTCGTGATACTTCTGTTGGAGCTTTTAAAGAAAAGTCGCACTACAGCAAGAAGTTTTCTTTCTCTCCTGTGGTCTCTCAATGCTGCAGCAGAGTTTGTAGAAATGGGCAGGTTACACCTGCGCCCATTGCAGTTAATTCTGCTCTCGCAATGGAGATCATACTTACATCTGCTACATGTCGAGATCTGCCTAGGTCAAATGACTACCACCATCTCCAATGGTGGCTAGCTCCAGAGCAGTTCACATGAGGCGTTCCCATGCACGACCCCAAACCCCAGATCCACCTCTACACAGATTCCAGTCTGTATGGGTGTGGGGCCCATCTAGAACCACTGGGGAAAGTCTTCAGTGGGATCTGATCAGACGACCAGTGTTACATAGTGTAAATCTGTCCATACGTTACATTGTTGGTTCTTGTTATAATAATCAACACTTGTAATCTTTAATTCTTTATTGTCATATATTCTCAATGACCTGACTCGCTCTAACCCATTATAGTAACTAACTTTCTCTCACACACCACATTGCATCGTATGCTGGAATGATCCCGTGACATTTCCCTGTTACCGTATATACCATATTAGAATACCATATTTAACCTATAACATATACCCCTATACCCCTTTATGATTTGTCCTCAAATCATCGAAGTCATTATGCAATCTCTAATATTTGGAATAAGTCACGTTATCTCATTTGTTTACCCAGAAAATGACGCATGCAACAACTGTTTAGTTATCTTAATCTCGAATTTACATGCATACAATCCTCCAAATTTTCTACTACATGTCAACAACAAATATTAGTAAAATAATTATTAAATACACCATCAGTTCATTTTAGTGATATAGACATAAAATATAATAGTAGTTCATTTGATATAACATAACATGTACATACGTGTATTTTCATACCGCATTCTAATCGAAATGTTGTCAATATTTCATTTTATCAAGAATGGTACACTCAAAACATGATTTAGACTACATATTCTATCATATGATTATGTATTTTGCATCAAATATTTGATACGTATAGGTACATATAGCTAGTACGTACCCGGATTCTCCACCAATGTTACATAGTGCAAATCTGTCCATACGTTACATTGTTGGTTCTTGTTATAATAATCAACACTTGTAATCTTTAATTCTTTATTGTCATATATTCTCAACGACCTGACTCGCTCTAACCCATTATAGTAACTAACTTTCTCTCGCACACCACATTGCATCGTAGGCTGGAATGATCCCGTGACCGTATATACCATATTAGAATACCATATTTAACCTATATTTAACCTATAACACCAGTCTCAATCGCATATCATATCGCAGTGTCATTGGCCATGGCTCACCTGCTTCCTTTGATCAAAGGAAAAAACGTACTGTTGGCGACGGACAACACAACTGTCGTCTCTTACATACGCAAGCAAGGTGAAACCCACTCTCTGTCCCTGTTCAGAGAGACATGGGATCTCTTGACATTCTGTCAGGAGAACGGCATATCACTAAGAGTACGTCACATACCTGGGTAACCTGGCAGACTGAATGTGATAGTTGACAGTCTATCCCGAGGATCTTCAATCCCCACGGAATGGGAAATCAGTTCTCTGATAACGTAGAGCTTGTTCAATCTGTGGGGAACACCATATCTGGACCTGTTTGCCATGAGATGCAACAACAAGCTTCCACACTACGTGTCTCCTGTACCAGATCAGAGAGAACTAGCAGTGGATGCGTTGTCTATGCAATGGGGGAACCGCTTCATGTTCGCCTTCCCGCCTCCAAGGCTGATTCAACAGGTCAGGTCCTCAGGCACGTCAGGGCATCACAAGCACGGCTGCTGTTGATAGCCCCAAATTGACCACAAAATTAATGTTGTGGTTCAGCGACCTGCTAGATCTGCTGATAGACTATCCCAGATCCATTCCCACGATTCCCAGGTTACTGACTCAGAACAACCTGTCACTCAGCAATACCGATCTCGTCCACCTTCACGTTTGGATGTTGTCAGGGATTCGATCAGAAAGGGAAAATTTTGTATGCAAATTGCCAGTTACATCTCAACAGCGAGATGTAACTCCACCAACAAAGTGTACCAGGTGTGCTTCGCAATCCAAGGATTACAGCCCGATGACTATCAAAGGATATCGGGCGATGTTGTCATAAGTGTTAGACAACAGTGTGACATCGGTAATCACCATGTACTTTCCGAGTTCATTCGCAGCTTCCAACTGTGAAAACCAGTGACGCACTCACTTACATCGAAATGGAATTTATCCTTGGTACTTCCGGCTTTAACAAAGTCCCCGTACGAACCATTATCCGGAACTACATTGTTAAACTTGACTATCAAGACAGCCTTCCTCTTAGCGATGGCCTCAGCCAGACGGGTGAGTGAGATTCATGCGTTATCGGTGGAAGAAGGTTACATTCGTTTTAATAAAAACGATGGTTCAGTTAGCCTACTTCCTCAACCTGGTTTCTTATCTAAGAACCAATTTCCATCGATAACTCCTGAAACTATCAACATCCCTAGCCTCACTACCATAATAAATAGGCAGGATAATGATAGACTGCTGTGTCCGGTCAGGGCATTACGCTTTTACATAAAAGCATCGAAAAATCGGGATGGGGTGCCCGGAAACGTCTCTTTATAGTCCATGAGCTAGATATACCCCCCGAGCACCCCCCCCCCCCCAGATCCTCCACGAGTGGTATCAATTTGTTAAGGAGACATATCTGATTGATATTAAACATGTTAACAATGGATAAGTTGGGATGAACTCGGTCTGTCGGACACACAGAGGAATGATTTTGGTGTATATACTCATGTTTTCAGGGTCTAGGAACATGATAATAATGTGGCTAATAAGATAGGATGATTTGGTTGAGGCAGCCATCTAAAATTTCAAAATGGCCACCATTTTTAGTTGATTTTTAGGCAGGTTTTTTGAAAAAAAATCCAGGCTATTGGATTGGCGAAAGCCGGGCGGGCAGGCGGGCAGGCGGGCGGACGGGCGGGCGGGCGGGCGGCGGGCGGGGGCGGCGTCCACAATCAATGTTAAGTTTTCGTGTTTGAGTCCATTTCTTTGTTACTGTACCACCTAGGACCACCAAACTTTCACAGCTTCATAATCAAGGGGTGCCCACCACATATCACTATCCAACATGTTATTTTTTTTTTAACTTGACCCATTTTTTCCGCGCAATCCACTTAGCCATTTTCAATGTTAAGTTTTCGCGTTTTCAATGTTAAGTTTTCGTGTTTAAGTCCATTTCTTTGTTACTGTACCACCTAGGACCACCAAACGTTCACAGCTTCATAATCAAGGGGTGCCCACCACATATCACTATCCAACATGTTACTTTTTTTTTAACTTGACCCATTTTTTCCGCGCAATTGACTTAGCCATTTTCAATGTTAAGTTTTCGCGTTTTCAATGTTAAGTTTTCGTGTTTAAGTCCATTTCTTTGGTACTGTACCACCTACGACCACCAAACCTTCACAGCTTCATAATCAAGGGGTGCCCACCACATATCACTATCCAACATGTTACTTTTTTTTCAACTTGACCCATTTTTTCCGCGCAGTCGACTTAGCCATTTTCAATGTTAACTTTTCGCGTTTACAATGTTAAGTTTTCGTGTTTAAGTCCATTTCTTTGGTACTGTACCACCTACGACCACCAAACCTTCACAGCTTCATAATCAAGGGGTGCCCACCACATATCACTATCCAACATGTGACCATTTTTTTTTTTTTTTTACCTTCACCTATTATTTCTACGTAATTGACTTAGCCATTTTCAACGTTAACTTTTTAACGTACGTCTGGTTAAATTTTTTGGTTAAAACTTTTTTGTTATACTATATCTCTGCAACTGCTTCGCCCATTACCTTGAAACTTCACATGGGTGTTTATCATCGTCCGTATTTTCACTCTAACCCCCAACCGTGCGGCCCCTGTGTGCAATGTCAAGGTCAAATTACTTTGAATTTATTTGTTAAAGTTTTTTCGTGTACTATGTCTCTGCAACTGCTTCACCCATTACCTTGATACTTCACATGGGTGTTTATCATCATTGTCGCACCCGCTTGCGGAAAGCGCGATATCGTCGGCATTTTGGCATACGTCTGTCCGTCCGTACGTCCGTGTGTCCGGTTAAAGTTTTTTCGTTAAAGTTTTTCCATCTACTATATCTATTTTGTTAGTGTCCGTGCCTCGCCCCAAGGCGCGACATGCAGGCCACGGCCATCTAGTCTACAAAAAGTGGGTATAATTATGTTATCCAAGTGTCCATGCTTGGAAAAAACCTGGCCTTCGTGGCTTTGCCTCGTTTCTTGTTTTTAAATATTTTGTAAAGGAAGCCGTTAAATGTCCATGTCCATTGAAACATTGTTGAGATAATTTGCAAACCATATTCTTAAATCTATTAAATATGATTATATTGCATCCAACTATATTTCTATGACCACAAATGATGTACAATTGACACGGAAAGATTGTCGTGTCACTCCCAAATATATGGATGTGACGTCAGACTACGTAACTCATTTGTTTGTAAAATATTTTAACTCTGACTTGGCCTTCAAAGAACTGCAACTGTCATGAATATACAGTTGAGTCAAAGCTAACATATACATGTACCTTTGCCATTGACAAACCTTAATATGCCCCACCCCCAAATTATCATGATGGCCTCCAAACCATGAGCAGGTGTAAAACAAACACATTCAAACAGGGCAAATATTCACCATTAAACAATATAATTTCAAACATATTCTTATGGTTATTCGTATATTTTGAGAATGTAATATTTGCATGTCCATGAAACTTGTTACTATGTGACTAAAGTATGTTCATGTGACTTACAAAATACAATTTTTGATAGCAGATTAGTACAACTAATATGAGACGCGCCACAACATAACGTACCTTCGGGTATTTGGAAATTTTGCCGTGAATGTTTTAAATTAAACATAATTTCTGCAAATGAAGTCAGAATTTGATGCAAATTCCAGAGCAAATGTGGAATTATATTCCGCAATCACTGGAATTTTCGTCAAATTTTTACATTTTTTAACGAAAATTATGCTCAATTTTCAAATCAGTTAACGGCAAAATTTCCAAATACGTTATGTCGTGGCGCGTCTCGTATATGATTATGTCTTAACAGTACATATAATATGTTAGTTATGCGGATATGCACATACTAAACTCTGTAAGGTCCACTGATTAATAATACGTATGTGTTAGTTTTATGAATATGTGCATACAAAACTCTATAAAGTCCACAAACACAGGTCGGTTTAGTCATCATAATCATCATCTTCATCACTGTCCACTGAAACGATTGATTCATCATCGCCAGACCCATCACCACTGCCAAGTCCTTCCACTTCATCTACAAGAACTTGGGGAAGAATTGGACCGTCACCCACAGCGGTTCCAGGTAACCAGAGCCGAGCGTCCATCCATGTCCATCAGTTGGTCAGGGAATGTCTACAACAGCAATATCTGCCCGTCTCCATACAGAAACCTGGTAGTTTACTCTGCGGATATGCTGTTCCAACACACCATGACAGGGAGGTAGTGAAGCAAGGTCAACGTTACGGCCAAGCTGTAGCTTACCGCCATCACCACACTTCTCCTTGATGAGAGCGAACCGGAGAGAATTGATGCTCTTGAATCTTGGCCGACCATAGAGAGCGCATGTAAAGTCCTTGGTAGTTTGGGAGCCGCTGTTTCACCTTCCCAATAAAATTGAAGGCAATGGTTGTGTCGCAGTGGGTAAACGCATGCAGGCCCATCAGTGCTGTACAGTACTCTTGTGTTAGACCATCCACCAGCTCTGCATCAAACAGGATGGTGATAGTGAAAGCTCGGTACATGATGGAGGAGAATGAAGAAAATGTCACTGTCGGGTGTACGTATTCTCGCATACTCGTAGCCCTGATCTTGTGCATACTTACAGTAGAGAATCACTCTAGTTTCTGTCTCTTCCTGCGTCGAGAACAGAGATGGGATCTCTGTCTGCATGGTGGCCTGACCATCGTCGGTGTGCAACAAGAATGCATGTCCCTCAGACACAGCTATCACTTTCCTTGCTTGGAGGCATGGAGCGAATTTGTTTGAACTCCAGACGTCCAGAATCAGTTGCACAAACTGCTTTTTATTTTCATCTTTAGTTACGAATGCTTTCCAGTCAGCTGGTTTCTTAGTTAACTTCCCTCCGATTATGAGCTTGTCACCACAACCTCTCCTCAGTCTCTCCAAAGCTTTCACTGAATTCTCCTTGTACATGTCAGTGCTGAAGATAATGTCTGATGACTTGGGAATAATGTCAAACACTTTGTAACTGATGTCCTTGAAATTTCCAGGTAGTTCACTTAAACAGTAGAATATTGCATTACCATCTTCAATGATGAGTGTGGAATCCGGTGGTGGGTGCATCATTTATTTCTTTGGTTATGTGCTGGAATCCCTTGCCTTTATGAGTTACGGTCATGTATCCATCGGCTGTTCCAATACTGTATGGTACATGTGTCAGGCAATACTTCATTACATCTTCAAGCTCAATCTGATTACCCTTCTAGGACTTTGCTAACAGTTGCAGTGCCATACTTCCTTGGTGTTTATATTCAACTACTTTATTCTTAGTGTTCTTCACACGGACATATTTGCTTGTATCACCTAGAGTACACAATTTCATCCTTTTCACAGGTTCAAAGAAATTATCATTCTGTTCTAACCGTTCGTGGATAAATGACTCCTTCGCTTCTGTGCCTACGCTTTCACAACATCTGCTGCGATATCTGATGGAGCAGCAGCCCCTGACGACAGGCTGTAGACCTTTCCCTTGTCTGGAACATCAAACGGATTCATGAAGCTATTGACAGTATCGATTGTTCTCTGTACTTTCTTCTCGCCTTAATTTCCTTTGTAGGCCGCAGATCCTTATGCTTCATACTTCCATTGGACTCCGACAACATATCTGCCATGGATAGTGTGGCATCAACAAATTGTGCACGTTCATGCGTCGTCCTTACCCATCGTTGATAACTGCTGTAGTTAGTAACCAGCCCTGTCAATCCAGCTCCACAGCCACCAGCACCACCATGGGACTTTGCATGCTTCATAAATGTCTCTTCTATCGTGTTGTCCACCGCACATTGACTTCCTGGTACCAGAGATCGAGTGACGCTGATGGCACCGCCTTCAAGTAGTGGTGTTGCACCAGGATGGGTGTCCTCTACATTTGCCAGGAACACAGAGAAGAACGTCAGATAACGAGCATAATAGACTGGACATCCTATAGAGACACTCACAGTACAATTGGAAGTTGTTTGTCTTAACAGCCTGGATTAGCCTCGGTATCAACCATATGTGATCCATGTACGACAGCCACAACTCAGCAGTCATTGCGAGTTTCCCTCCACGAACTTCATCCTTGAATTCTCTGTAGCTGACAACCCCCTGTGCACACACAAACTCACCAGATCCTCAGAGAATATAGTTTGAAACCCATAATCATGTTTAATAGCCTGAAGAATATGGTTTGCATAGTTACTTCAACAAATTTTCAATGAACATGGACATTTATCGGCTTCGTTAACAAAATATTTAAAAAAATCAACTAAAAATGGCAGCCATTTTGAAATTGAAGATGGCTGCCTCAACAAAATCATCCTATCTTATTAGTAACATTAGTATCATGTTCCTAGACCCTGAAAACATGAGTATAGACCAAAATCATTCCTCTGTGTGCACGACAGACCAAGCTATTAATGAAAGCAATTTTGGACGGCGGCCATTTTTCAAAATGGCCACCATTCCTAGTTCATCCCAACTTATTCATTGTTAACATGTTTAATATCAATCAGATATGTCTCCTGAACAAATTGATACCAATCGCGGAGGATCTGGTGGGGGGATGCTCGGGGGGTATATCTAGCTCATGGACTATTATCCCCAAGTTAGAAGCACAGGACGTTTCCAACGACTCGATATCTAGATGGATTAAACTGGCAATCACAAGAACGTATCAAGACCTGACCGATAGAGACCTATCTTTCTTGAAGATAAAGGCTCATGAGGTTAGGGTTAGTCCCCTTAAATTAGTTAATATGAGAGCAGCCTATTGGCACTCTCACACAACCTTCTGTAACTTCTATCTTTGTTCACTGTCCTGTCCGCACAGATGGATGAGATATTAGCTCTTGCACCTCTGGTATCAGCCCAGAGGGTCTTCAATTAGATCTCGAAGGTTATCACGTCAGGGAAAGAGTGTATTATAGATGTTGTACAGTATTACTTGTTCGGACACCATGTGTGTCCAGGGGTTGAAATTTCACTCGCCCAGCTCGCCATGGCGAGTGCTTTTTGTGGCGGTCGAGTACTTTCTACAGGCACTCGCCCAGTTTGGCGAGTGAAAGATTTGGTCAGGATTTTTTTTTTCTGAAGAAATTGCCAATTAATTCCATCGATAACGGCCAACAAATGGTATTAATTCATTTGTTGTTTACAGTTTACGTCAATTTGCGGGAAGTAAGATTCAAGCAGTGTCTATGTACACGGTTACGGGTAGAATCGCTAGCGATTTTGAACACGGTCCATATCGGGCAAGTTTAATTCACGGATTATTTGTCGGCTGTATGCGGCCAGGCTAACAAGTAATATGACTGCGAGTATAGACTAGTGTATACGCGGCCACATATATCGTCTCGTATACAGTTGGGTTAACGCGCATTTCAGACGCCGAACATAACGGCTTGGGACGAAACGGTCGGCGCCGAGTCCGAAACCATTGAATTTAGTAATTAAGGCAGCGCGCAGCGCATGCAAACATAGCCACTATAAATTAAACAAAATCTATGTCACTCAACGCTTATAGAAAATAAGAAGCATGCAAGCCTCTGAGCAAATTCGCTGTTAAAAAACGTTGTTGAAGAAAAAACTCGACGAAGTTTATCTCCCGATAAATAATATTTATTTGTTTGTTTCTGTAAATTTAATACTTAAAATATAAATAACAATAATAGTGAATATGTCTCATACGTTTTGGTAATGATCATATATATGTAAAAGCTTCTTTTTATGCCACCGGGTTTCGAAGAAACGGGTGGCATATAGTGTTTGGACCGTCCGTCCGTCCGTCTCTGTCCGTCCGTCCATCCGGGCACACATACAGGGTCTTAGGTGGTTAGAGGCGTGGCCTAAGACAAAAGAATACAATAGATTTATTCCGTTGACCACTTAAGCCTATTGTTCCTTAGGTGGTCATTCCTTTGATCTTTTATATAGTAAAAACCACCTAAGGGATGTCACGTAAGGACGTCCGTCCGTCCGTCCGTCCGTCCGTCCGTCCGTCCGTCCGTCCGTACAGACGAGAGCTACATTGTGAGGTTAACCACACAGTGATGGACTTGTTAAGAGATGCTTATTCCGTTTTAACCCCGTTATAAATTGCTCTTGTGGGGTTATTTTGTCTTGTGGGGTTGTTTTTTTCTGTACGATTGATGTTTACAGGGTTTGATTTAGGATGGGTTAGGGTTAGTAACCTCACAATGTACGTCTCGTCAGTACGTCCGTCCGTCCGTCCGTCCGTCCGGGCATACATTAGCGTACTTATGGGGTAGGGGGCGTGGCCTAAGACAATGGGTTAGGGTTAGAACACAATGGAACTTAATCCGTACCCCGTAAGCCTATTGTGTCTTACGGGGTATTTCCTTTGGTCTTTTATATAGCCCGCCCGCGGGTCGGTCGTCGGCGCATGCGTGACATAGGACCGGTTGAGCCACCTAGTGTGGCTCTTTGGAGTAGAACAAGGCACACGAGTTATCTCTCTTTTTTTCTGCGTTGCTTAGGCATGAACATCTAATGGCATAATGTAATATGGCATGAATATATTGTTCCTAACTTTTTAGCTCACCTGAGTCAAATGAGCTATTGTTACTGCTTTTCGTCCATCGTCATCCGTCAACACTTTTCTGAGCTCTTCTTCTTCTGAACCGCTCGGACGATGTTGACCAAACTTCACAGGGATGGTCTATGTGTTACTCCTTTTCAGATTTGTTAAAATGGATGTCATCGCGTATCCAAGATGGCCACCGTAGAAAAGAATGTCAAATTCTTAAAAAATCTTCTCATGAACCGCCAGATCATTTTCGACACAACTTGGCAGGACTGATTGATAATCAATGCTCATTCAGATTTCTTAAAATGATGACCCCGAGATAAAAAAATGGGCGGGGCCCGGGGGGGGGGGGGGGGGGGGGTCAAGTAGGGGTCAAATTTCATATTTGCCAAATATGGTTATGTTATATATCAAATCGAATGTATCGAGGAGACAATCACTCTGGAGCATTTTTTTTGTGGAAATCTTATGATTGCGTCATCCAAGATGGCCCATTTAATATAGATTTACCCATTTAATATATATTTCAAACATCTTTTTCTTGTGAACCACTTGGCCGATACTGGCCAAACTTAAGTTATCGTCCGTAGGTCTGTATGTCAGGTGAGCGATACAGGCCAATTTGGGCCTCTTGTTTTTTATTGTTGATTTGTCAACTTGAACCATTTTAGGAAAAATTAGCTTATTCAAAATGGTTGCCAACGCCATTTTGAAATATATAAAATGCATTATCTCTGTAATGAAGTAAGCAAGAAACACAAATGAGGTGTCGTTTCCCAATAATTATAACATGCCATAACTACTGTTATTGTTAATTTTTAGTGTGGACCTTTAAATCCAAGATGTCCACCGTCCATAGTCTTAAACAGTCATGGTGTGACATTTTCGCTAATTTCGGCAGACCACACCTACGGGAAGGGCTTTTTGTTAGGTTGGATGTTATCGGGGTTTGTAAATCCAAGATGGCCACCATCATCCATGTTGAAAAGACAAATTACAACATTTTCAAGATGGCATATATGATAAAAGTACCAAGTCATGAGTAATTCACACATTTTAGCAGTCCACATCTGCTGTAAAAGCAGTTTGATAATTTGGAGGCTAGCGACGCCTTGAAATCCAAGATGGCCACAGTTTTGTAAAATCCTGAATGTATTATATTCTTGTACCTAGTTTGTTCTACTCCCATCAGAGGTCCAAATTGATCGGTCTCGGAGTTTAGACTATCAAGCCTATCTCCCTGGAATTGATTTACATCAGTTTGGCTTTTCACAGTGGCGTACTCTAGCAGCATAACATACCAGTACTCAGGTAGCTACTTTATGTTTTGCCTAAGTGATTGGTTTCCTGGCCTCACTGTTGTGGTTGGTCGGGCGAACACTACGGCGTAAATTAACGATAGGGGTTCCTCCTTATAGAAATCATGATTTGCCTTGTTTGGCCTTCAGGTACATTTTTATGCCCCACCACGATTGTGGAGGGGGCATTTAGTGTTACCCTTGTCCGTCCGTCCTGTCCGTCCCATCCATTCCCGTCCTGTCCGTCCCATCCAGTCCCGTACTAGCTAGAGAACTGAAACTTGGTATGTAGCTTCCTTATGATAAGTGGATGTGCATATTTTATTTTGATTTTTGATTCGACCACTGGGATCATGGATTATCTCCCCCTTTTCGACTTAGAATTTTCCAATTTTGGCTTGTAAGTCGTAAAACTTTTAAATCCTAATAGCTACACACCTGAAACTTGGCATGTAGCTTCCTTATGATGAGTAGATGCGCAAAGTTTATTTCAATTTTTTATTCGACCCCCGGGTCATGGATTATCTCTCTCTTTTCGACTTAGAATTTGGCAATTTTGCCTTGTAACTCATAAAACTTTTAAACCGTAATAGCTACAGACCTGAAACTTGGTATGTAGCTTCCTTAGGATGAGTAGATGTGCAAAGTTTATTTCGTTTTTTATTTGACTCCGTGTTCGTGTATTATCTCCCCCTTTTCGACTTAGAATTTTTCCATTTTGGCTTGTAAGCCGTAAACTTTTAATCCCTAATAGATACAAACCTGAAACTTGGTATGTACCTTCCTTATGATGAGTAGATGCGCAATGTTTTATTTCTATTTCGATTTTTGATTCAACTCCCGGGTCATGGATTATCTCCCCCCCCCCCCCCCCCCCCCCCCCCCCCCCCCCCCCCCCCCCCCCCCCCCCCCCCCCCCCCCCCCCCCCCCCCCCCCCCCCCCCCCCCCCCCCCCCCCCCCCCCCCCCCCCCCCCCCATCCTCCCCCCCCCCCCCCCCCCCCCCCCCCCCCCCCCCCCCCCCCCCCCCCCCCCTTTCAATCTAGAATTGCCAATTTTGCCTTGTAACTTGTAAAACTTTTAAACCGTAATAGCTACAGACCTGAAGCTTGGTATGTAGCTTCCTTATGATGAGTAGATGTACAAAGTTTATGATTTTGATTTGACCGCTAAGTCCTGAATTATCTCCTTTTCGACTTAGTTTTTGGCAATTTTGCCGTAAATCTTTTAAACGGTACTAGCAACAGACCTGAAACTTGTAGCTCCCTTATTATGAGTAGATGCGCAAAGTTTAATTCGATTTTTGATTCGACCCCCGGGTCATGGATTATCACTCCCTTTTGGACTTTTATTTGCCTTGTTTACTATCAAAGCGGTGTGTGGGGCATCCATGTTCTATGAACACATTTTCTAATTATCTTTGGCTTTTTTGTTACCTGGAAGTTGAAGTAGGTTATGGCCCATTATAAAAGTAGTAAGATTATTACTGATCCTACTGCTTTTGGGAGGGGGCCAAGTCATTCTGGTGTGTCACCTGGCATCAGGGCTGACTATATAGTTTTTTGTCGTGCCTGTTTTAGCAGAAGTCGTCACTATAGTCGCCGCTTTTTCCATTGTCATTGTCGTCCGCGTCGTCGTCGTCTTCGGAAATGTCAAAAAGTTTGTACCAGCTTCGTCATCATGGTATTACTTTAATATTACTGGATGGATTGTTTCAATATTTTGACACTTGATACATGTAAGCATTTGGATCACACTCATGCCACCATTAACATGACATTGACCTTTTTACCTCACATTTTTACGTAAACACTTAGCCATATATATAACGGATAATGATAACTTGACAGATTGCTTCAATATTTGGACACTTGATACATGTCAGCATTTGGAATACACTCATGCCCTCATTAAAATGACATTGACCTCTTGTACCTTCATATTTTTGCGAAAAGTTTGTACAATGTAAATATTCAGTTCGGATTTTGGGAGTCCAGCGAAACCCACTATGACGCGGTTTTCTTCCGGACAGTTGAAACTCTCTTCAGGTTCAACTAGTGAAGCTGAGCACATTATGGTTTGACCTTATGTCATGTGTACACAACTTCTCTTTGTTTCGGACAAGGTAGAGAACAGTTTGGCGGCTGATCATTGAACTGTGTCAAATTATTTGACTAAAGAGGTGATCAGTGATCAGATAAGCTGATCTGGCGGAGAGGCAATGGTGTCAAATGGCTATGTTAGCCTTGGCCCTTTTCAGGGACAAGGTTAAGGGTGAACCACCAATATATATCAAATAAAACAAATGTCACATAATCGTTCTTTTTCTTTCATATTCCGGACAGCCAGTTTTTCCAGCCATCACTGCATGACTAACTTCCCCTTGTTTTGCTTATCACAGTTATTTCCCTTAGCGGTCACGTGGGTATATGACGTATGCTTTTCGGAGGGTGGCGGGTGACTCATAAAAATCACCGCCTCTCACAATCAGTTAAGGAGGCTCTTGCGACAAATATTGAAAAATACTCGCAAATGAAGTACAAATCGCGCGCCACAATAAAAATGCAGTAACCGCATCAGACGTGTTTAATTATTTTTTTACAAAGTTACCCCACCCACCTATTTTTGGCCAGAAATTTCAACACAACTTAATTTGTTGGAATTGTTTTCATGAAAACATGAGGCACAGAGACTTTGTTATGTCTTGTTCTATCACTTGTAACACCACACCATTTCCTGAAAATGATTCCAAAGCGGTGAGACAGCATAGCATGTGCCATTTTCCAAGATGTCAAAATCAACCGGAGCTAACATTCAGTTTCGTAGAATGATGAAATACTCAAAAAAATACACCTAGTCAAGCCTCCCAAAGCCAAGAAATATTTATAAACCTATTTTTCCAGACACACTGGTGTAACTTGCAGGGTCAGTAGTGAAGTATATAGAAAATCTTCCACCCCCTTTTTAAAGCTAGCCACCCACTGTCCTGTGAGACCTTTGTAGTACAGCCGAAATGTAGGCATAATGCGATTAGTACGCCTAATCGTTCAACAGACTCCTTGGAACTAGAGTTTATTAGAGCGCTGGTATAACATACATAGCCTAACTGTACTGTATAAATATAAGAATGACCTACAGTCGAGCACCAGTATCTTGAATATCAGAATCTCGATGATATCCGCTATCTCGATGATTCACTAAAGCCCCAAATTATATCCTTGTTTGTTTAATATAAATTTCCTTGGCTCGTATATGTTCTCTGTCTCGACTTCATTCTGTCCCCTCTGTATAAATTTTTTTTCGCTATCTCGATCACATAAATGCTTCGATATATCACCTAGGCACCAATAAAAATGCAGTAACTGCATCAGATGTGTTTAATTATTTTTAGCTCACCTGAGCGCTATTGTTACTGCAATGTGTCCGTCGTCCGTCGTCGTCGTCCGTCGTCCGTGAACATTTTCAAACGTCTTCTCCTCGGTAACCATTGGGTCTATAGTCACCAAACTTCATGGTCATGGTCCTTAGGTAGGGGGATTCAAAATTGTTAAAATGACGTCATTACGTAATCCAAGATGGCCGCCGTCTAAAAATAGCACAAATTATTAAAAAATCTTCTTCTCAAGAACCGCCAACCAGATTTCGACAAAACTTGGTAGGAATGATCGATGTACATTGCTCTTTCAAAGTTGTTAAAATGGTGACCCCGGGGTCAAAAATGGGCGTGGCCCGTGAGGTCAAATTGGGGTCAAATTTTATTTTTGACTGAATATGGTTATGTCATATATCAAATTGAATGTATCAATGAGGCGATCACTCTGGTGCAATTTTTGTCGAAATCGGATTGTTATGTCATCCAAGATGGCCGCCGAAAGGTCAAAAGGTTGTTCTTTTATTAGAGATTTCAAAATTCTTCTTCACATGAACCGCTTGGCCCATGGTAGCCAAACTTAAAAGTTATGGTCCATGGGTGAAGCCTTTTCAGATTTGTTAAAATGGAGGTCATCGCTAATCCAAGATGGCCGCCGTCTAAAAATAGCATAAATTCTAAAAAAATCTTCTTCTCATGAACCGCTAGCCAGATTTCGACAAAACTTGGTAGGAATGATCGATGTACATTGCTCTTTCAAAGTTGTTAAAATGGTGACCCCGCGGTCAAAAATGGGCGTGGTCTGTGGGGTCAAATTGGTGTCAAATTTTATTTTTGACCGAATATGGTCATGTTATATATCAAATCGAAGGTATCAATGAGGCGATCACTGTGGTACATTTTGTGTCGAAATCGGATTGTTATGTCATCCAAGATGGCCGCCGAAATGTCAAAAGGTCGTTCTTTTATTAGAGATTTCAAAATTCTTCTTCACATGAACCGCTTGGCCCATAGTAGCCAAACTTAAAAGTTATGGTCCATGGGTGAAGCCTTTTCAGATTTGTTAAAATGGAGGTCATCGCTAATCCAAGATGGCCGCCGTCTAAAAATAGCATAAATTCTTAAAAAATCTTCTTCTCATGAACCGCTAGTCGGATTTCGACAAAACTTGGTAGGAATGATCGATGTACATTGCTCTTTCAAAGTTGTTAAAATGGTGACCCCGCGGTCAAAAATGGGCGTGGTCTGTGGGGTCAAATTGGTGTCAAATTTTATTTTTGACCGAATATGGTCATGTTATCTATCAAATCGAAGGTATCAATGAGGCGATCACTGTGGTACATTTTGTGTCGAAATCGGATTGTTATGTCATCCAAGATGGCCGCCAAAATGTCAAAAGGTCGTTCTTTTATTAGAGATTTCAAAATTCTTCTTCACATGAACCGCTTGGCCCATGGTAGCCAAACTTAAAAGTTATGGTCCATGGGTGAAGCCTTTTCAGATTTGTTAAAATGGAGGTCATCGCTAATCCAAGATGGCCGCCATCTAAAAATAGCATAAATTCTTATTTCGGAATTCGACTAAAAATAGCATAAATTCAAATTCCGGATTTCGACAAAACTTGGTAGGAATGATCGATGTACAATGCTCTTTCAAAGTTGTTAAAATGGTGACCCCGGGGTCAAAAATGGGCGTGGCCCGATGGGGTCAAATTTTATTTTTGACCGAATATGGTCATGTTATATATCAAATAAAAGGTATCAATCAGGCGATCACTCTGGTACATTTTTTGTTGTCGAAATTGGATGGTCATGTCATCCAAGATGGCCGCCGAAAGGTCAAAAGGTCGTTCTTTTATTAGAGATTTCAAAATTCTTCTTCACACAAACCACTTGGCCCATGGTGGCCAAACTTCACAGTTATGGTCCGTGGGTGAAGCCTTTTCAGATTTGTTAAAACGGAGGTCGTCGCTAATCCAAGATGGCCGCTGTCTGAAAATAGCACAAATTCTTAAAAAATCTTCTTCTCATGAACCGCCAGCCAGATTTCGACGAATCTTGGTAGGAATGATCGATGTACAATGCTCTTTCACAGTTGTTAAAATGGTGACCCCGGGGTCAAAAATGGGCCTGACCCGTGGTGTCAAATTGGGGTCAAATCTTATTTTTGACCGAATATGGTCATGTCTACATCAAATTGAAGGTATCAGAGAGGCGATCACTCTGGTACTTTTTTTGTTGAAATTGAATGGTCATGTCATCCAAGATGGCCGCCGAAAGGTCAAAAGGTCGTTCTTTTATTTGAGATTTCTAAATTCTTCTTCACATGAACCGCTTGGCCCATGGTAGCCAAACTTAAAAGTTATGGTCCATGGGTGAAGCCTTTTCAGCTGTTAAAACGGAGGTCATCACTAATCCAAGATGGCCGCCGTCTAAAAATAGCACAATTTTTTTTTAAAACACATGAACTCAATGTCACATTCTCCTCTGGTGTTCATGGAGTCAGGTGAGCGAGTTAGGGCCATCATGGCCCTCTTGTTTTACAAAGTTACCCCACCCACCTATTTTTGGCCAGAAATTTCAACACGACTTAATTTGTTGGAATTGTTTTCATGAAAACATGAGGCACAGAGACTTTGTTATGTCTTGTTCTATCACTTGTAACACCACACCATTTCCTGAAAATGATTCCAAAGCGGGGTCATAACCACCTCAGATTTTCGCTACAATTGCCCGAAAAATACCTTAAATTCTGACCGGTACCGGTGAGACAACATAGCATGTGCCATTTTCTAAGATGTCAAAATCAACCGGAGCTAACATTCAGTTTCGTAGAATGATGAAATACTCTAAAAAATACACCTAGTCAAGCCTCCCAAAGTCAAGAAATATTCATAAACCTATTTTTCCAGACACACTGGTGTAACTTGCAGGGTCGGTAGTGAAATATATAGAAAATCTTCCACCCCCTTTTTAAAGCTAGCCGCCCACTGTCCTGTGAGACCTTTGTAGTACAGCCGAAATGTAGGCATAATGCGATTAGTACGCCTAATAGTTCAACAGACTCCTTGGAACTAGAGTTTATTAGAGCGCTGGTATAACATACATAGCCTAACTGTACTGTATAAATATAAGAATGACCTACAGTCGAGCACCAGTATCTTGAATATCAGTATCTCGATGATATCCGCTATCTCGATGATTCACTAAAGCCCCAAATTATATCCTTGTTTGTTTAATATAAATTTCCTTGGCTCGTATATGTTCTCTGTCTCAACTCTTCATTCTGTCCCCTCTGTTAAAAATTTCTTCGCTATATCGATCACACAAATGCTTCGATATATCACCCAAGTGCCTGGCTGCCAAGATCGATTTGGTTGACACTAATTTTCAAAACATATTATCAAACACAACAAAATAAATGCACTCCTACTTGAGGTCTTTGTTTGCTTAATTGGACACCTCGATTTATTTGAGTCTTTACACAATTCATTAAGCATAGCACACTGTTCATTTAAGCAATTCACTGAGAGTCGTGACGCCACAATGTAATGGTGATTAGCTTACTACCTTTTGTCATTTGATTAGTTAATTGGTGATTGTATACTCGTGGTGTAATGGGTAACATGATTTCATATTTTTCTCGAAAATATTCAACCATGTCACTTCATCGCTATCTCGAACCTAGACCTATCTCGACTATATGGAAGATCTCCCTTCGAGTTTGAGATACTGGTGCTCAATTGTAGTTACAAAATACATACTGAAATATGACAGTGTGTGACAAAATGGGCATTACTGTGCAATTTTCAACAGCTGTAGGATACCAGTCTGTATGTATGTATATTTACATCGTCAGGTTATAATCTAAACAAAATTCCCGATAATAGTTATATATAATGTTAAATCAGTGACCAGGAAGGTAACAGAGTAGACACTTATCAGAGCTGTCAGTAGATGGACCGGGTACTATGCTGATCAAATTAAGGAAACCAAATGAGGGGCCAGCAGTGGGGAAATTAGTTGCTCCAATTGCCACGAGGGTGGAATGCACTGGAGGGCCAGTGATCGCATACCCCGTGGCATTGTTGTTTGAAGCTTGTGTCATCCGCTGTACTTATCCGGGCACTGCGACTGAGAGGGTTTGCAAACTTTGACAAAACACAAGCGTTCTGGTTCAGCTTGAGACGGGGTTGTGGAATGAAATTAAATACAAACAGAAATATTATATTGACTTTCAGGGATTTTCAAACTTCTAGGCATAAAATATAATATACTTCAAGATAATAGTGTTTTGCAAAAGTATACCGAGAAGATGGCTAATTTAAGAAAGTTACTATCAAACTGGTCTTTTCGAAATTTATCTATAATTTGAAAGATTTCTGTGATAAAAAGGTTGGCACTTCCAATGTTCGTTCAATGCTTCTCGGTGCTACCAGAACCACCTGAAGGAATTTTGAAGGAACTAAAATAAATGTCTTTTGAATTTTTATGGACTGGAAAGGTTGATAAGATTAAAAAAAATATAATTATTAATACTTTGGAAGAGGACAGTTTGAAAATGTCACATATTGGCACTTTTGTAAAGGCATTAAAAATGATATGGATAAAACAGCTATCAAATCTGTTAATATGTTCTCTTTGGAAACTTTGTTAATAGATAAATTAGAGAATGTGGGTGGGGACAAAGTATGGTATTTAAATAAAGAATGGTTACAATGAATCTCAACTAGGTTCGGAAATTTTTGGAAAGATATTTTGTTAGCTTGGTCAACTCTACTGGAGTATGATTCCAAGATGAAATATTATCACAACCTGTATGGTTCAAAAATAATATAAAAGTAAACAATCGGTACGTTTTTCAAAAATCATGGTGTGAAGAATGTATAGTTTGTCGCACCTGTTTTAGCAGAAGGCGTGACTTTAGTCGCCACTTTTTCCGTCGTCGTTGTCATCCGAAATATCAAAAAATTTGTACAAGCTTCATCATCATGGTATAATTTTAATATTACTTGACGGGTTGCTTCAATATTTGGACACTTGATAATCTGAGCTCATGCCACCATTAACATGACCTTGACCTTTTTTACCTGCACATTTTTGCGGAAACAAATTTGTGCGTCAAAAAGTTTGTACAAGTTTCTTCATCATTGTATAACATTAATGTTACTTGATGGATTGCTTCAATGTTTGGGTATTTGATACATGTAAGCATTTGGAATACTTAGCCATATTTTTCTTCAAAAAGTTTGTACAAGTTTTTTCATCATCTTATAACATTAATATTACTTGATGGATTGCTTCAATATTTGAAAACTTGATACATGTAAGAATTTGGAACACACTCGTGCCACCATTAACATGACCTTGACCTTCCCATGGTTGTGGAAACTCTTAGCCATTTGTTTTTGTCAAAAAACCTTAAACATGCACATCTCTGACGGTTTTTGTGATGCTTACTTTTTATCACATGCCCATGATCATGTTACGGTCAAATGCCCAGCATGTGAGACATTGCTTACGTGGCGGAATTCTTGTTAATTGATAAAAGCAGATCCACGCCACAATTGTGCAATAGCGAATCGTCAAGTAGAAGTGTATGCAGCCAAGGCCATGCGTTTTCTATGCATGCGTGTAGATTACAATAGAATGCAAAGTAGCCATTGTTGTGAAAGGAAAATGTTTGACCCTTGGAACAACGACCACTTTGGCCAACGGGCACTTTGGCCACTTCCCTTGGCCGGCCATTGTTCACAGGTTCGACTGTATTACATTTAAGCGCATAGCGAAAATAGAACCTGGTTATATCACCTTTAAACATGACCTTTATGAAACCGCCTCATGAGCATTATTTACAATATAGGTTTTACACATGTGACATGCATAGATTTTCTAAAATAATAACTAGTTGTCAGGGGACTTTTGTCCATGAGTATAAAAGAAAATAATTGCAGTAGTCATTTCAGTCACTTCTCCACAGAAAACCCTGCAATATATATTCACTTTGTCCATTGCAGGTTACCAACTACACAGGGTATTCTGATAGCCTGTTTTCTTCTGGACATCCGAAGTACCACACAAAACAGGAAACATTTAATCTGTATTCTGGCTCAGTGAACATTCAACGGAACACAACAAGGAAGATCAGCAGAGCAGCATATGTGCCCTCGTTACCTCCATCTATACTGGAGGGATGTAAAATCATCGACATCAAATACTACGTAGAGGTACCACTACATGTTTGTCATAATTGTGGCTGTCACTGAAGAAATGTGGCTTGTGGGTTTTGTGACCAATGAAGATCCAGATCAGCCTCTGCATCCGCACAGTCTGATCATGATCTGCACTGTTTGCCATTCCATCAATGACACACCCGTCGTGCTTCTAACAAGCGATTTATATCATTATCAAACTAAGGAGTGATCAGGTCACATATCCCATAAGCCCCATTTCTCCAGTCGGCTGTGGCATTTTTAGCTCGACTATTCGAAGAATAAGTAGAGCTTATGTTGTCACCCCGGCGTTGGCGTCGGCGTCACCGTCACGCCTTGGTTAAGGTTTTTAGTCAAGCTTGTATATGGAATACTACTGGCCCTACACCCACCATACTTGGACAACTTCATCTCCTAGTGATGTACATCAATAACCCCTGATCTATATTTGACCTTCACCTACATTTCCTCTTGAATTACTTGGTTAATTCCCCTTGGTTAAGGTTTTTAGTCAACCTTGGTTAAGGTTTTTAGTCAAGCTTGTATATGCAATACTACTGGCCCTACACCCACCATACTTGGACAACTTCATCTCCTAGTGATGCACATCAATAACCCCTCATCTATATTTGACCTTGACCTACATTTCCTCTTGAATTACTTACTTAATTCCCCTTGGTTAAGGTTTTTAGTCAACCTTGGTTAAGGTTTTTTTTTCAAGCTTGTACATTGAATACTATTGTGCATCCAGACACCATACTTCGACAACCTTTTCTCATAGGTATGTACATCAATAACCCCTGATCTATATTTGACCTTCACCTACATTTCCTCTTCAATTACTTACTTAATTCATTTTGGTTAAGGTTTTTAGTCAACCTTCTATATGGAATACTACTGGCCCTACACCCACCATACTTGGACAACTTCATCTCCTAGTGATGTACATCAACAACCCCTGATCTATATTTGACCTTGACCTACATTTCCTCTTGAATTACTTACTTAATTCCCCTTGGTTAACGTTTTTAGTCAAGCTTGTAGATGGAATACTCCTGGCCCTACACCAACCATACTTGGACAACTTCATCTCCTAGTGATGTACATCAACAACCCCTGACCTATATTTGACCTTGACCTACATTTAACCTTAAATTACTTACTTAATTCCCCTTGGTTAAGGTTTTTACTCGACCTTGGTTAAGCTTTTTACTCAAGCTTGTACATGGAATACTATTGTGCATACAATAACCCCTGATCTATATTTGACCTTGACCTACTTTTTTTGGAATACTATTGTGCATACAGACACCATACTTGGACAACCTTTTGTCATAGTGATGTAGATCAATAACCCCTGATCTATATTTGACCTTGACCTACATTTCCTCTTGAATTACTTACTTAATTCTCTTTGGTTAAGGTTTTTAGTCAAGCTTGTAGATGGAATACTCATGGCCCTACACCAACCATACTTGGACAACTTCATCTCCTAGTGATGTACATCAATAATCCCTGACCTATATTTGACCTTGACCTACTTTTAACCTTGAATTACTTACTTATTTCCCCTTGGGTAAGGTTTTTAGTCAAGATTGTATATGGAATACTCCTGGCCCTACACCAACCATACTTGGACAACTTCATCTCCTAGTGATGTACATCAACAACCCCTGACCTATATTTGACCTTGACCTACATTTAACCTTAAATTACTTACTTAATTCCCCTTGGTTAAGGTTTTTGTCGCGCCCGCTTGCAGAAAGCGCGATATAGTCGGCACTTTGGCGTACGTACGTGTGTCCGGTTAAAGTTTTTGGTTAAGTTGTTTGGTTAAGTTTTTTGGTTAAAGTTTTTGGTTAACTTCTTTGGTTAAAGTTTTTTGTTAAGTTTTTTCGTTAAAGTTTTTCGTTAAAGTTTTTCGTTATACTATATCTCTGCAACTGCTTTGCCCATTACCTTGAAACTTCACATGGGTGTTTATCATCATCTATATTTTCATTCTACCCCCCTCCCGTGCGGCCCCTGTGCCCAATGTCAAGGTCAAAATACTTTGAAGTTTTTGGTTAAGTTTTTTTGGTTAAAGTTTTTGGTTAAGTTTTTTGGTTAAGTTTTTTGGTTAAAGTTTTTCGTTATACTATATCTCTGCAACTGCTTTGCCCATTACCTTGAAAACTTCACATGGGTGTTTATCATCATCTATATTTTTATTCTACCCCCCTCCCGTGCGGCCCCTGTGCCCAATGTCAAGGTCAAATTACTTTGAAGTTTTTGGTTAAAGTTTTTGGTTAAGTTTTTTGGTTAACGTTTTTCGTTATACTATACAGGTCACACTCACTTACTCGAATTCGAAGGGAGATAAAAAAATACTTTGAGTTAACCGTAGTTTGACGTATCCATAGTACGCAACCTGTCGGACAACAAACTATTGTATTGACAGTTAGAACCAAATGATTACTTGCTGATGTATGATTTATTTTAGCAATTAAATGTACATGGATACATGTTAAATGCTGTTTCTAAGACAAATCATATTTAAACACTTTCGGTTTGTTTACAAATACACATATGCATGTCTGTGTGTAATTAATAGATAACCCGGATGTGGCACACGTGACATGCGCATGTAGCGATATGTGCATATTCAGTTCACCAATGAAATAAATAATAACAAGAGCATAATATTTTATGAATTATTTTAATAAATTATACACGGAAACAACACAAAACAACAAGAAATACTGATTTGTAACACTATTATAAATGATTATTTCTGACCAGACTTGATTGTACAAACTAATAATGTTTAGAACATAAAACTCGCCCATTCAATGTTTCGTCCCTATACTGTATAATCTGAATCCACACCAGTTTCGGTTGTTGCACTGTATGTAATTACAGTTTTAAATTAAACACAAAACGTTCGAGTAAAAGCATTTAATGCCAGTCCAATTAAAATAGTTGCCATTTATTGCTCACCACTTAATGATCACCGACGGTCACTTCGGGAGTCCTGTTTAATCAGTGTCAACGCAAACACCTTTAACTACGGTCTGAATACCCGACTTTGATCAGGTAAACTGCAGGTGACAAACTTCTACTTACCTCCGCAAATTGACATTTCGACTTAACGAGTGTGAAATACAGTAGATTTACGTTTTCGGGCCCTAAATATACCTTCGAATAAACTGAAAATTTGAGTTATCGAAATTTGACTTAACCGAACTTAGCTATATGGAAAATAATAGGATTTTAAACGGGACCGTGCTAGTAATTCGACGTAACCGGTGATTTCGACGTAAGCGACTTTGAGTAAACGAGCGTAGCCTGTATCTCTGCAACTGCTTTGCCCATTACATTGAAAACTTCACATGGGTGTTTATCATCATCTATATTTTCATTCTACCCCCCTCCCGTGCGGCCCCTGTGCCCAATGTCAAGGTCAAATTACTTTGAAGTTTTTGGTTAAGGTTTTTGGTTAAAAGTTTTTGGTTAAGTTTTTTGGTTAAAGTTTTTGGTTAAGTTGTTTGGTTAAAGTTTTTTGTTATACTATATCTCTGCAACTGCTTTGCCCATTACCTTGAAAACTTCACATGGGTGTTTATCATCATCTATATTTTCATTTCTACCCCCCTCCAGTGCGGCCCCTGTGCCCAATGTCAAGGTCAAATTACTTTGAAGTTTTTGGTTAAGTTTTTTGGTTAAAATTTTTGGTTAAGTTTTTTGGTTAAGTTTTTTGGTTAAAGTTTTTGGCTAAGTTTTTTGGTTAAATTTTTTCGTTATACTATATCTCTGCAACTGCTTTGCCCATTACCTTGCAACTTCACATGGGTGTTTATCATCATCTATATTTTCATTCTACCCCCCTCCCGTGCGGCCCCTGTACCCAATGTCAAGGTCAAATTACTTTGAAGTTTTTGGTTAAAGTTTTTTTCGCGCCCGCTTGCGGAAAGCGCGATATAGTCGGCACTTTGTCGTACGTACGTACGTGTGTCCGGTTAAAATTTTTGCTTAAGTTTTTTGCTTAAAGTTTTTCGTTATACTATATCTTTTTTTTTAGTGTCCATGCCTCGCCACAAGGCGCGACATGCAGGTCGCGGCCATCTAGTTACTCAACCTTGGTTAAGGTTTTTAGTCAAGCTTGTAGATGGAATACTATTGTGCATACAGACACCATACTTGGATAACTTTTTCTCATAGGGATGTACATCAATAACCCCTGACCTTTATTTTACCTTCACCTACATTTAACCTTCAATTACTTGGTTAATGTTTATAGTCAAGCTTGTATATGGAATACTTCTGGGCCTACATCAACCATACTTGGACAACTTCATCTCCTAATGATCATCTCCTAATGATGTACATCAATAATCCCTGACCTATATTTGACCTTGACCTACTTTTATCCTTGGATTACTTAGTTATCTCCCCTTGGTTACGGTTTTTAGTCAAGCTTGTATATGGAATACTCCTGGGCCTACAGCAACCATTCTTGGAAAACTTTATCTCCTAGTGATGTACATCAATAATCCCTTGGTTAATGTTTTTAGTCAACCTTGGTTAAGGTTTTTATGCAGGCCGCAGCCACCTTCTTTGTCAAGCTATGTGTACATCGACAACCCTCGTAGTCGAGCTATGCTGTTCTACAGCTCTTGTTATACACCCGTTTGAAAAAAGGGAAGTATTATGTATTCACCTTGTACTGGTGGATGGGCGGGCTGCGGGCGACGGGCGGGCACAGCTTGTCAACGCAATAACTAGAGTTCTACTTGACGGATCATAACCATATTCGACATACATGGCACCGGGGCGGGATCAACTGATCCTGAGAATAGTGCTGCAGTAGCCATTGCTTGTCGTAAAAGGCGACTAAACTGGCTTAACGATTGGGTTCATACTTTCCGGAACCCACTATACCGGATTTGGCCCTCATGTACATTTTTGGCTTTCTTGTATGTGAGAGTTGAGTCAGGCTATGCCCCATATATAAAAGTAAGATTAGCGCTAATCCTATTACTTTTAGGGGATGGGATAAATGATGCTGGTGTGGCGAGGGCCTGGCACCATATCACGTTGTTCTAATTTCAGGACTGAATATATATTTTGATTGTAAATATTGAGTTCTGAAGTTAGGATTTACCCCCCTCGGACAGGTGGATACGGGACACGACCCCGTTGACCGCTCACTCACTCACTCGACATACATGTTTATCACGGTAAGACGAAGAAGCCTATTGATTTTCGATTTTTCGATGACTTGTCTCCCCTTGGCGGCCATTTTTTAGCTCGCCTGCACGAAGTGCATAAGAGCTTATGGCATACCCCCGGCGTCGACAGCGTCGTCGGCGTCGTCGGCGTCGTCGGCGTCAGCGTCGTCCACAAACTTAACGTTGGGTAAATGTCTTATAACTTCTGTTTCCTTTCATGGAACACCTTGTTATTTCATACATGCATTCCTCAGATGACCCTCTATCCTGCTGTAGCAAATGACCCACCACCCAACCCTTACCCCAAGGTCAAGGTCACAAACTTTCATAAACTTAACATGGGGTAAATTTCTTATAACATCTGTTTCCTTTCATGCAACACCTTGATATTTCATACATGCATTCCTCAGATGATCCTCTATCATGCTGTAGCAAAGCCATGACCCACCACCCAACCCTTACTCCAAGGTCAAGGTCACAAACTTAGCACATTTATAAACTTAACATGGGGTAAATTTCTTATAACATCTGTTTCCTTTCATGACGCCTTGATATTTCATACATGCATTCCTCAGATGACCCTCTATCATGCTGTAGCAAAGACATGACCCACCACCCAACCCTTACTCCAAGGTCAAGGTCACAAACTTAGCACATTCATAAACTTAACATGGGGTAAATTTCTTATAACATCTGTTTCCTTTCATGGAACGCCTTGATATTTCAGACATGACATTCCTCAGATGACCCTCTATCATGCTGTAGCACATCCACGACCCACCACCCAACCCTTACCCCAAGGTCAAGGTCACAAACTTAGCCTTCATATTTATGCCCCCGCTACCGAAAGGTACGGGGGCATATAGTGTTACCGGCGTCCGTCCGTCCCGTCCGTCCATCCGTACGTCCCGATATTACCATATTCTTTAGTAACTTCTACATGGCTTCACATATTATGTCAATATTTATACACGTGATACATATGAACATGCCCTACACACTCCACCACCCAGTACTTCGACCTTGACCTTTGACGTTCACCTTTTCTACTTTAAATGTTTACTTAGCACTTTGGGACAAATCTACGTGCACGTTTTTCAATCCTACACTAACTTCTCAATACTTTTGCCAATCGCTTAAATATTTATATACATGATACATATGAACATGCCCTACACACTCCACCCCCCAGTACTTCGACCTTGACCTTTGGCCTTGAACTTTTCCACTTTAAATGTTTGCATGAACATGCCCTACACACTCCACCCCCCAGTACTTTGACCTTGACCTTTGGCCTTGAACTTTTCCACTTTAAATGTTTGTTTGGCACTTTGGGACAAATCTACGTGAATGTTTCTCAATCCTACACTAACTTCTCAATACTTTTGCCAATCGCTTACATATTTATACACATCATACATATGAACATACCCTACACACTCCACCACCTAGTACTTCGACCTTGACCTTTGACCTTCACCTTTTCTACTTTAAATGTTTACTTAGCACTTTGGGACAAATCTACGTGCACGTTCTCAATCCTACATAACTCTCAATTACTTTTGCCAATCGCTTAATATATGTATACAACATGATACATATGACATGCCCTACACCACTCACCCCCCAGTACTTCGACCTTCGACCTTTGGCCTTGACTTTTCCACATTTAAATGTTTGCTTGGCAATGGGACTTTTGGACAAATTCTACGTGCTCGTTTCTCAATCCTACACAAAAACTTCTCAATACTTTTGCCAATTCTTCTTAAAATTTATACACATCATACATATGAACATGCCCTACACACTCCACCACCCAGTACTTCGACCTTGACCTTTGACTTCACCTTTTCTACTTTAAATGGTTTTACTTAGCACTTTGGGACAAATCTACGTGCAACGTTTCTCAATCCTACACTAAACTTCTCAATACTTTTGCCAATCGCTTAATATTTATACACATGATACATATGAACATGCCCTACACACTCACCCCGTACTTCGACCTTCACCTTTGGCCTTGACCTTTTCCACTTTAATCTTTGCTTGGCACTTTGGGAACAAATCTCGTGCACGTTTCTCAATTCCTACACTAATTCTCAATCTTGTGCCAATCGCTTAAATATTTTTACACTGATACATATGAACATGCCCTACACACTCCACCACCCAGTACTTCGACCTTGACCTTTGACCTTCACCTTTTCTACTTTAAATGTTTACTTAGCAACTTTGGGACAAATCTACGATGCACGTTTCTCAATCCTACACTAACTTCTCAATACTTTTGCCAATCGCTTAAATATTTTATACACATGATATATGAACATGCCCTACACACTCCACCACCCAGTACTTCGACCTTGACCTTTGACCTTCACCTTTTCTACTTTAAATGTTTACTTAGCACTTTGGGACAAATCTACGTGCAGTTTCTCAATCCTACACTAACTTCTCAATACTTTTGCAATCACTTAATATTTTATTTACACATGATACATATGAATATGCCCTACACACTCCACCACCCAGTACTTCGACCTTGACCTTTGACCTTCACCTTTATCTACTTTGTATGTTTACTTAGCACTTTGGGACAAATCTACGTGCCACGTTTCTCAATCCTACACTAACTTCTCAATACTTTTGCCAATCACTTAATATTTATACACATGATATAT
>CM055265.1:101451393-101581407 GCA_029237695.1 Conchocele bisecta
ATATTTGTCTCTCTCTTTATTTCGTGCTTATTTTGAATTTCTGCCGTGTATTGTGCCGTATTTGTCATTATATTTCGTTCAATACATATTATTATCACTCTTGTGTGTTACGTGATTTTCTCCATTGCATTTTTTGGGGTTTTTCACGGTGTTTTACTTTGTGTCACATATTTTCGCGTGTACGCGATTCGTACCCTAACGGGTTCGTCCCAAGTGGATTCGCTCCCGTGACACATTTTTTTGTAGCGTTTTTTTGCGTTTCTTCTATCAGGTTTTGTTATACAATACTTGTTATAATGCCGCAATCACGCGCTGCGTGTGGACACATGACTTCTCCTTGGTATACCCATACGGACAGGTGCTTTGCCTGTTGCGGGTGTTGCAAAGAGAGGCCATGTGATTTGTCCGTCCGTTGGACGGATTCGACGTGGGGCAAAGGCTGGGTCTAGTAGGTCCCATACCTCACGTCTGAAGAAGTCTGTGTCCGAGTCTCAGCTCTTGGGAGCAGTGGAACCATCCGAGGTTTCGGAGGTTGTGTTAAGTGATAGGCCGGTATCCATACAGGGGATACCGGGCTGCTGGGGCCGGTGCCTGATCTCTATCCACTACCCCCGGTTCGCAGAGGGCGGGCATAGGGCTACCTATCACACGATGGGGTGTTTACGGCTGGTTCTTGATACTATATCCACACCCGGTTTGAAGCTGACCCAGCCTCTCTCAGTAGAGGCGCCGGTACCGGGCACCGGGCACCGGGCACGGGCACCGGGCACCGGCACCGGGCACCGGGCACCGGGCACCGGTCACCGGGCACCGGTCACCGGGCACCGGGCATTATGTCACCGGGCACCGGGCACCGGGCACCGGGCTATACCTATCATGGGTGTTTCGGCTGGTTCTTGATACTATATCACCCGGTTTGAAGCTGACCCAGCCTCTCTCAGTAGAGGCGCCCGGTACCGGGCACCGGGCACCGGGCACCGGGCACCGGGCACCGGTCACCGGGCACCGGGGCACCGGGGGCACCGGGCACCGGTCACCGGGCACCGGGCATTATGTCACCGGGCACCGGGCACCGGGCACCGGGCTATACTATCACAGGGGTGTTTCGGCTGGTTCTTGATACTATATCACCCGGTTTGAAGCTGACCCAGCCTCTCTCAGTAGAGGCGCCCGGTACCGGGCACCGGGCACCGGGCACACCGGGGCAGGGCCAGGGCCGGGCACCCGGCATATACCGGGGCATATATACCGGGCACCGGGCACCGGGCACCGGGCACCGGTCACCGGTCACCGGGCACCGGGCACCGGGCATTATGTCACCGGGCACCGGGCACCGGGCACCGGGCACCGGGCACCGGGCACCGGGCACCGGGCACTGGTTAGGCTACCGGGCACCGGTCAAACACTGGCACCGGGCACCAGACTCTCCTTGGACAGCCTGCTGCTTCCAGTAGGAAGACGTTCTTGTCTTCGGTTGGTCTTCGTTCTACGTGTTCACGTAAGTCGAGAGTCGATCTCGGTCGTGAGGTCAGGATTGGGTTAGCTCTTCGATTTCGGTTCGGAGTTAGATCTTGTTCTTCCTTTTCCTCGAGGTCATTCTCAGGTTTTGGAACAGGTTCATCTAGATCTCGTTCTCCTGTTCGTCGTAGGAGACGGTTGTATAGGGCTTCTACATGTAGTACTAGCTTCGGCAGTACATATACTATTTGGAACGATACAGTACAGTTCTGTTGAATCAGATTCCACGTATGTGGTAGATGACTGCCAGTCTAGGGTTGCTGCGGCAGGTGCTTATCACATTCACCCGGTCACAACCTACCCTAACTCTCGCAGGAGAGGTGCCGGTATTGTGTTACGGCACCGGGCACCGGGCACCAGGGCACCGGGCACCGGGCAGGCACCGGGTACCGGGCACCGGGGTAGCAACTATTTCTGACCGGGGTGTTCGTGGGTTCGTATCCTGTGTACATATTGTGTTTTTGTATCCGGCTCCTCGAGATCTAGCTCTTCCATTCTCGGAGGAGACGGTCGAGGTGGTATTGGACGCCGTGGTGCTTTGGCTCCGTACTTGTCTGGCCTGCTCTTTATTCGAGTGTATATGAGTTCGAATTCCCAGTCTATATTCAGGACTCGACACGCGATAGAGTTATGATGGTTCAGTTGGCTAAGATTCTGGAGTTTCCTGTCTAAGTCCTAGTACTTAGTGGGTTTGTCGGCTCTTTCACAGCTGGTGGTTTTGCCAGTGGAGCCTCCCATAGGTACTTCCTCGGATGGCTGTTGTGAGGCTGATTCGGTGGTGGTGGAATTGCCGTTGTCGTGGTTTCATTGCTCTCCTACAGTAGGGCTTCTTGTTACGTACATTGGGGAGCTTTAGGTAGGATTTGGCCACTGCGGGGTTCCTAGTGCTCAAACTTTGATCGCCACACTGGGTCTAAAGTTCTACATGCCCCTCTATGCGGTATGGTTTTTGAGATCTCCGTTTCTGGACAAGGACGCCGCAGCGTTTGGGATATCTTCGGCTCCTCGTCCTGGTTCGCGTTTGCGAAGGCATGGGTGTAGGCTGTTAAGTCGATTGTGGCTATGCCAACTTTCGATTTATGTTTGAATCAGTATGATTCATCGTCTCTGGACGCAGTGCTTCAGTCGGCGATTTGTGCCGCTAAGCCTCTTGTCAACATGTCTTTTGGAGTTTTCTATGGACATGCTCTTGTCCAGGTGAGACGCAGTGATAGCCGGCTAGTTTTTTCTTGAACGGCCATAGTTTTGCTTCGTTCGCCTCTTTTGACCTCTGTTAATTGTGCGATCGAACGGCCAAAGGGCAGCTACGGTACCGATGGTCCCTCCTGCTGCTCCTTCTTGTCTACCTCCTGTGGGGCCGTTTCCCCTGACGGGGGTATTTTCAAGGGTTTAGTAGAGTCTCTCTCTTGAAGTATAGTGCTATAGAGGAAGTTCGGGACGTGGTCGGAGCGCCATTTGCCCGGTAGACTGGGTTGTTTCCATAGATCTGCGGGTCTCGTACTTCCACGTGCCCTTCCGCAGATGCTCTCGGAAGTTTAAGTTGTTTCCGAGTTTTGTGTCTTTTAGATCTAGAGTAGTCGTAGTTGGTTCCCACACAGGATTTTTCTTAGGTGGGAATGAGCTTATTGACCGATCTATCAGTCATCATAGTACCTTTGGACAGGGTGCGTGGCATCTTGTTTTAGTTTCCGGGTACTGGTCAGAGGTTCTCTGTCAGCTAGGAAATTTCTGCACTCCTGAATTTCGGGGTGCAGAATAGGGGAAGGTTATGTTTGCGACCTCCAGTATTACTTACTAGGGCTATGGAGGCCGCACCCCGATCCTTTGGATCGGTCTCTGCCTAGGATCACCATCTTCCTAAGTTGTATCAGATGGTGGGCAGTGGAGGTCTGGTTCCTACAGGGATTTCCCATAGTGTTTTACCTCCTCCTACTCGCTTCTGTCCACAGACGCGTCGTGAGAAGGCTGGGGGGCTCATTGGAGCCCCTACATTGGTGTGTTGGTGGTCAGTGCAGGAAACTCAGGGGACACATCAACATGTTTTAGCTTTTGGCAGTGTTCCGGGGGGTTTGACAGCGGCGGATTCTGTTCTGCACGGACAGGTGGTTATGGTTTCTGCGGTCATCTCCGGTTCTGACGGAATGGCTTCTGCATCCGTTGGTGTCCAGTGCTATCTTGTCCGGATGGGGGTATCCATTTGTGGTTTTGTTGCGGCAAGGCTCAAACGTCGGTTTTATTTTTTCCTCTGTTTGCGCCCACGTACCGATTCGGACTTTTCAATTTACTCGTTCCAGTATAACTTCGGACCCATGTACTGCATGTTGGACTTTGCTAAGGAAGTGATTTGAGATACCAACTGTTCGTGTTTATAAGATCGCATGTAATTCACTCAATTGTAATTATTATAAACTAGCGTCCGTTAATGATTATGGCATTTACGGATCGATTCATGTCAGGCATATAATTGGCTATTAACAAGAGTATTTTTGTGATTTCACGTCACACTGTCGTTAATTGGTTGACCACGGCTTACGTGGTCGGCTTTGACGGTATTCCGCGATTGTAACACGGTTACCGGTGGCATGTTTTGATCACTTTGTATGTGTGAAAAACTTACCTGTGTCAATTAAGTTTGACCAGACTTTACGACGCCCGCTGTTCAAATTGCATATCGACATTACAGTATAATGTGTATTAATTATACCATCGGGACTTGTTTTCCACATCGATATAAACGAAATGTCGACATTTCCGATATCGATATATCAGGTATGTAATGTATGAGTTATATAGCAGTTCGGCCGGGACCACTAGCGTATATCGACATAAGCAGGTATATCGATGTAAGCAATGTCGACATAACGCGTATCGACTGTATATACAACATGCTGTTGTCACTCCATCATTTCTGAAGCAATTGGGTATTTCAAAATGTTAATTGTGTTAAATAGAAGCACACTACTGTTTACACATCAGCAGTTTCTCCTATGACCGAGATTTCTCCCTCAGATACTTTATCCCTTCTCACATGATCTGGAATCAGTTGTGGTTCGGGCGGGCCTCCCTCCGTCACGCCTGTCAGCGACAGTGGTTCACACATTTCTGTCCAGTCCGTGCGATGAAGCATTAGGTTCGGAAGAATTAGGACATCCGGTCCGACCGTAAAGTTTTTTATTACCAATTTTAAGCCAACGGGAGGTATCGCAATCCTTTGTCTTCCGTTGGATAGATAGGGCCATTACTTGAGTTATTCTACAGTAAGTGTTTCTGCAGCTGAGTTGTTTAGGCCCTAAATGCACGAGGTGCATGTAGTCTCAACTTCTTTCTATGATCGCTCTCTGCACTGGCAGGAGATGCGTAACTGCCATCTGTTACGATTTTTCCGTATTTATTCCGGGAAATACGTTAGATAGACGGTAGTACGGATTACTATTAAAAGTACGATTTTTGATCGGCGCGGGTATATCTGGATATTATTATTTCGTTTAAATACAATTCTGCCAATAATCCTATTGTTTTATTTACCCGTTATCATTCTCGTCTAGGCGATTACCATTTGATATTCCAGCGCTCAGAGATATTGATTTATTCATCACGTAATTCGTATAATGTCTGATCTAAGCGTGCAGCCAACTTATTTGGGGATTGTTTTTATCGGAAGAAGTTAGGACAACACTTCTGTTCATCTATGATTACAGCGAGACATGGCCCAATTTGGTCCTGTCACAGCGCGGTGATGTTTTTGCGTCTTGCAATCAGTGTTATTGTAGTTATTCGGGTGCTCATGGTAGCCGAAACTTGGGCCAAGGCATATTTAACTTATTTTATGCATATAAGTGAGTACTGATTTGTGTTCCGGAATACATATGGTGGTGTTCCGGAAAGTAACCCCCTTTTCTCTCCATGTTCCTCATGTGACCGACAGGGGGTTGGCATCTCAGGGAGATGTTTAAGAACTGGGTCCGTTAATAGCAGCGGGTGCAGTTGTGGGTTTATCAGCCGGTAGCATCAAGTTTAGGAGGCTGTTTGGATCTACCTGTTCGCGATAGTCTGCGATTTTTTCTGATTACCTCGATTATTCGTTTTTGTCTTTACAGTCCCAGTGGAATCCTGGGGGTTGGTAAGTGTGACTCTCCGCTCGATGAACTTCACTTGCTTTTGTTGATGAACGGGGATCTGTGGTGATCTATGGTTCTTACGGTTCATCACGCTGGCCCAGGAGGCATTGTTTTGTACATATTTCAATTAGGGCGAGGCTACCTTTCTAGTTTATAGCAGTGTTGTTGCAAAAGGATAGTGTTTCACTTTGGGTTAATGATTCTATTCTCTTTGTCTACTATACATGGGTTTATAGGTATACAGTGGTCGACACTCGCATGTCCCGAGATCCCGAGGATCCCTGTTTTGTAGGAGGAATCACTGCATTTTCAAGAAAATCCCATTCAACATTATGTAACAATAGGGATGTCCATGCTGCGGAATCCCTGGGCCAAAAGTTAGTGTCAAACCCTGGTATAGGTTTTGATCTGGCTTTAGGGCCAGTTTAACTCCTCAGCACTTGCTTGTTAGGATGACCTTAGTGCTTAGGGCGTTTATACGGTGTTCTCGATATGTACGAGTCATGTGTCGTCATGAGACTATGTATAGACTTTGAGTTTATCTCAGTTGAGTTATTGCGTGTGAATGTGCCGGGCGACTACATTCGCCAGGGCTTCGTCTGGTAGCAGCAGCTATACCTTGAGTATCTCCGGCGTTTTAACCAAGTATAGCAGGTTGGAGATCTACGAGTCAGTCTACGAGACTAGCGTGGTGGTGCTTGTCTTTATCCACCTCTCTTCTACTTTCGTAGAAAAGGGGGGGGGGCCCGCTTTGGGCTCCCCTATGATTCTAGGGTGAGACCATGTTATTACTATATAGGTAACACCCAAGTGTGTACCTAGACCAAATATTTTTGTCTGTTTTGAGGGTTTTTAATCTGCCTTACCATTCCGGTCGAGTATGAGTAGTGAGAATACCTCCCACCATCACTACGAATTCTTGCAACCATTCAGGTTAGTTGAAGACATAAAAATGGAAAATTATTTCTAATTTTAGTTTTTATTATTCATACTCACCTGAATGGTAAGGTAGACCCTCCTCCCGTCCCCGCTTGATGGTTTTATCTTCTCCCTACTTAGTATACTTCAGGCTATTTTTATCTAGCAGTGTCATTTCCATATGGAAATGATTTACTTTTGAAGCTGTATACCTAACAATAATAGGAGGAGTTTAAATAGCGGACTAGCCAATTGGCTGTGGGTAGAGCGGAATGGTCTATGGTGGGTTATTTGAGTGATTAGAGTAGGCAGATTTTTATTATTAGGACGATTTCATAGCAACCTATCAGTTTGCAACCATTCAGGTGAGTATGAATAATAAAAACTAAAATTAGAAATAATTTTCCATTTTTATACAACCGTTTTTAAAAAACGGTACGTATTATGTTTTACCGCATGACGGGCGGGCGGGCGGCCGGCCGGGCGGCTGAAGAAAAAGTGCATAGTTTGTGTACACAACTCCTCCGAAACCGTTCAGTCGATCGATCTGAAACTATACACACGTCTTCTACACATATTGAAGATGTGCACCTTGGTATTTTTATAAAGAAAAAAATATTTTTTAACAAAAATATCACCTTTTTAACTTAGCCATTTTTTCTACCTTTGTCTATACAGTTCTATATACGGTACAGAGTTTGTGTACACAACTCCTCCGTAACCGTTCAATCGATCGATCTGAAACTATGCACACATCTTCTACACATATTGAAGATGTGCACCTAAGTGTTTTTATGCCGAAAAAATATTTTTTAACAAAAATATCACCTTTTTAACATAGCCATTTTGTTTACATTTTTCTATACAATTCTATATACGGTACAGAGTTTTTGTACACAACTCCTCCGAAACCGTTCTGTCGATCGTTCTGAAACTACACACACGTCTTCTACACATATTGAAGATGTGCACGTTGGTGTTTTTATGCCGAAAACATATTTTTTAACAAAAATATCACCTTTTTAACTTAGCCATTTTTTCTACATTATTGTATCCAATTAATATAATTCCCTATCATTTCTACTTTACACTCTACTTTTCTATCTCTGCCTAAATTAGTATACATGTTTAGCACAACAAGATGAAGAAATAATGCTATAGACTTTCAAATTCTCATTAATGTTTCTTGCCTTGGTGACAGCTTCACATTTCTGCATCTTCGCTGTCTGGCCCATATTTGACAGGCGTATTTTGTGACTTGCGGCACTCTTGTTTATTTGATTTGAATTCCGCGTGAGCGCTGAATTTTGCGTCAACACCATATATGGAAAATATTGGTGATTTTGTAAATGAATATCGGCGAAATCCAGCTATATATTTTGTGTAAATTTTCAACACCATTTACGGAAAATATTACTGATTTTTTAAAACAATATCAATAAATAAATGCGGTGATAGAATTTTTGGCAACTTTTCAACACCATTTCAACACCATTTTACGGAAAATATTACTGATTTTCTAAAAACAATATCGACGAAGGTGTACTGAACAACTTAAAATATGTCTCACGCTTTAACATTGCGACCTCCGAAAATTGATTTAAAAAAAAAAAATAACCAGCCGTCTAATAGATCTGCGTATAATCGAGAGTGTATCGTTAATTGTCACATTGTCTCCGACAGCGAGGTGTGCGGCAAACATCAAAACGACGCGTCAATTTCAAAACATTGCCTCAGGGTAAAAATGTACAGCTGTGTGATGTCATCAGATCAATAACTCGTTCACGGCTGCGCGTTATCAATTTTTTTCCAAACAAAGCGACACGTGTATTTATAATTAGATCTGTGTATTGTGTCGGGTGTAGCCAAGGACCATACATAAATTCGTAATGAGTCCCAGGTGTAGCCGATATTAAAATATAATCGATTTCTTTAAATTACGTCCGCAAGTTGACATATATTTCAGAGCAGACGTCATCGTATTTTGCCGTTATTTTTTTATTTCCAAAATCAGTCATATATTCTGTAAATGACGTTGAAAGTTGACAATAAATTCAGATCAGATCAGTATGTGAAATATCTATCGACGGCAAATGACAATCAGATGAGAGAGTAATACCCTTTACAGGCGTAATGTTAAATATAAATGGTTATTTTTACCGAGAAATTCAAACCGTTCCCAATTATTGTTGGGGTACATATTATCATGATTAGCACACCGTCTCACGAAGCGGGGGCTACTCAGGGAATGGGATCACATGGTCTATTGTTTACACTGGATTAATGGCAGCCCCCATGAGGTCTCGGTAAATCTTATTTTTCATCAATACGACTGTGGTTTCTTCCTTTTAATGATGGCCATGTTCCAACCGTTAACACTTATTTAGCAGCATTACTTATGTAGTTAGTCTGAACATTCTGCAGAGAAATTTGAATCGGACTGAATCAAACGTTGTTTAAGCTTGGTCCAGTTCATATGCACAAGTCAAAATATGAACTGAAAATGGGGCTTTGTGTGACAGAAATCCCTACACGGACGCATAAAAAAAATGTTTTGTTATAATATCACATATAGCCAAACAGCAATAGCATCTATTGTTTTAATAATATGCATACATATTGTAATTAATGTTTAATAGCGATATACTTATGAATACTATAATATTGTTTATACTCCAGCACTATGTTTTAAGGCTGTGTGATTTGCCTCAAAATAAGCTGGATCAGTTAATATATAAATTTTCCTAATAGAAAATTAGTTTTTATTATACTTACCTGTGATGTTACTTTTGCTATCAGGGTGTCTAAAAAGACCCTTTCTGACGTTCTATTTCTTAATGAAATAAAGAATCAACACTGTGGTCTCCACTTTAGCCTTATCCCCTAGTCTCCCCTGGTGACGCGTCACTTCCGGAGGTCATATCTGTCATCCTAAGTATCCTGAAGCGGGGTGGGAGGATAAAGTAAAAACTTTATAAAGGGAACTCTATAAAGTAACATCACAGGTAAGTATAATAAAAACTAATTTTCTATTAGGAAAATTTATATTTTTATTCCTTACACTGTGATGTTACTTTTGCTACCGAATTCGTCTCCTCGGTGGGAGGTAAGGATCTATTATCCTTTCTTCATTATATAAGTATATGTGTAAACTGATTAAAGTTATTACACCAAAGTCAACCTGCTTTGTTTCAATTCTGAATAACGTATAATACGTAATACGTAATACGTATAATCGAAATGCCCCCCCCCCCCCTTTTTTTTGTCCCCCCAAAAGGAGTTTCCGACTTCTATCTCAGATCTATTATGTGGACCTCTATATATATGTGTGAAACATTGTTAACGGACTGGGCTGAAAAAAGAGACAATTATACAGTAACGTTGCACTTACGTACTTTAGACAAATCGTGTCTTCTTGTCCTCTTCATCTGTGTACGTCGTACCACACTTCTTAGATGGGACGCGTTTTCACTTAGTAATCCGTTAATGAATGATACTCCAGCCCGTATACAATGTTTCACAATATTATCATGTTCGAGCGTGGAGTACATAACATACATAATAGGTATATCACACTCTAACTAAGGAATATTATCGAGATAGAAATGAAACTGCCATGGAAGAATAGTCTATACCATTCCAACCATATACTCGGTAAAGTGTACTCTGTACCTGTGTGACCTTGAAAATTAAAGTCTGTGCACATTCAATTCACACGCGGTATTTTCACCAGTAAAGCGCACTAGTTACCTCCAATATGCTAATGAACAATTAACGTTTCTGAACAATTCACTAGCTAACACTTGACATTACAATTTATTTGTTAAAGCGCACTTTTTAAACCTCGCAACCATTATGGAAAAAAAAAAAAAAAGTCAATGCACATCCTCGACGGTAACTGTAAAGTGCACATCTTTACTGAAGTCTCAATTATTGTTTCAAACTAGGTCCCGGTTCCTGCAGGAGTTGTCCTGCAGCAACTAAAGGGCCTAGCTTGTATAGGTCGCCACATTGTTCCGACATCGATCTGAGATAGAAGGTGGAGAAAGTGTTATTATTTCTCCAAGAAGCAGTTTCCATAATTCTTTTCACAGGAATTCTGTTTTTGAAAGCCCATGAAGTAGAGATGGCTCTTACCTCATGGGCTGAGATCTTTAGATTTGGACTAATCTTTTCCGAGAAACCCTCGTATGCCCTTCTAATTGCCAACGTTATCCATTTTGATACAGTGGCCTTAGATACATCATGCTCACCTTGAATAGAGATGAAAAGTTTGACTCTTCTTGCTCTAGTCTTCTTTGTGAGTATAATGTAATGCCTTACTGCCCGTACAGGACAGAGAGTAGTGTCCGTGATCGATACTCCCTTGGCAGTCTGAATGGCTGGAATACGAATAGGGGGCATCACCTCATGAGGTGCCGCTGTCTTGGGTAAAAATCCCTGTTCATAGACTAGCGTCATGGATTCCTTACCAACCCTAAAACCAGGGTCATTAATGACCAGCGCATGGAGTTCGCCTCTGCGCATAGCTGTTGCAAATGCTAATAAAAAAGCTGTTTTGATAGTCCAACACGCTATACTTGCCTGTTCCATAGGCTCATAAGGAGTCTTTGTTAGTGCCCATAACACTGCTGACAAACTCCACTTTGGAATAATTGACCTACCTATTGGTCTTTCTCTTGCAAAACTTGCAACCATCTGAGAAAGTCTCTCATCCGACCCAATGGATCTGGCCTGGTGTTTGGTAAACTTAAGCGAACTTGCCAAAGCTGACCTATAACCTTTAATGGTAGGAACGGAAAGTTTCCTGTCCTGAAAAAGGTAGATCAAAAAATCTCCTACTTGTCCTAAAGCTGGTCTGCTAGGATCGATATTCCTCTTATCACACCAATTTGACCAGACACCCCACTTCTGGTCATAGCACTTGGATGTGGACACTCTCTTTGCCCTGGAGATGATCTCTGCAGCCTCGTCCGAAAACTTATCTGCTCGGATACCTCGCTTGATAACCTCCAGGCGTGTAAGTTGAGACTTCCCACGCCTGGATGAACTGTTCTTCCTTCGTGCTGTGTGAGAAGATCGTGGTACACTGGTAGCTTCACCGGTGACTCTATGAGTAGGTCCAGTAGTTCTGTAAACCAGCTCCTCGTTGGCCAACACGGAGCAATCAGGGTGACCTTGCACCTTGTTGCCCGAATCTTCTGGAGCACCTTCAGGAGAAGCACAAATGGTGGAAAGGCGTATGCGTCCATCTGGTTCCACTCTAATGATAGAGCGTCTACTGCCCAAGCGTGGACATCCGGCACCGGGGACACATACATCCTGAGCCTGTTGTTCATCCTCGTGGCGAACAGGTCCACCCAGGGATTGCCCCATCTTCCCAGAACAGTGTTGCACACTGTCTGTGATAATGTCCACTCTGTTAGGACTGGAGTCCCCTGACGAGACAGGTAATCCGCTATAATGTTTTTCTTGCCCATGATGTGTCTGGCAGTCAACTGTATGTTGTGACTGTGACACCACATTAGCAGATCCCTTGTCTCTATGCAAAAGGACACAGAATGGGTGCCTCCCTGCCTGTTCAGGTACGCGACCACCGTAGTGTTGTCCGTTACTATCCGAACATGTTTTCCCCGAAGATGTTCTAAACATTGGTGAACTGATTGCACCACTGCTTTGAGTTCCAACATGTTTATGTGTTGGTTGCCCATCTCTGATGACCAGCAACCCTTCATCAGAATACCCAACGGTTCAAGATGCGCTCCCCATCCTGTGTTCGACGCGTCTGTGGTGAGAAACATCTTGGGCTCTGGATCTACCATGGGTACCCCCAGAAGGTAATGATTCTTCTGGGCCCACCATCGGAGATGTCTCTTGAAATCTCTGGATAGATGAATAATCATATCCAACGGGTACTGGTGTGGTCTCCAATGATAGAGTAAGTAGATTTGTAGGGGTCTCATGTGTAATCTCCCCAGGCAAATCAACTCCGCCGTTGCCCCCAGGACGCCCAGCAACGACAGGATATTCCTTGCGGACATGCAAACAGCATCCAGAGCGTTGAACACCGTCTTTAGTGCGCTCTGTATCCTGTCCGGTGGTACCCTCACCCTGCCTATGTCCGTTAGGAAATTCATTCCCACATAGCAGAAATCCTGAGATGGAATCAGTTCTGATTTCTCTATGTTGGGAATGAGACCTAGACTGGTCACCAGTTGCCAAACTCTGACCAAATCTTTCAAGAGTATTACCCTCGACTGGTTGTGAATCAGCCAGTCGTCAAAGTATTGCAGCAGAGCAATACCTAGTCTCCTAGACTGGTCACCAGTTGCCAAACTCTGACCAAATCTTTCAAGAGTATTACCCTCGACTGGTTGTGAATCAGCCAGTCGTCAAAGTATTGCAGCAGAGCAATACCTAGTCTCCTTGCTGCTGCTGCTACTACCTCCATCAGTTTGGTAAATACTCTTGGTGCTGTTGAAATTCCAAATGGGAGGACCATGAACTGGTAAACCTTTCCTCTCCATTGGAACCTCAGATACTTCCTTGACGCCTGTGAAATCGGGACATGGAAGTATGCGTCCTTCAGATCGATGGAGACTGACCAATCTTCCACCTTTAAGGCAATTCGGATAGACCGGGCAGTCTCCATCTTGAACCGGTCTATCTGAACCGATTTGTTCAGACTGGATAAATCTAACACGGGGCGTAGTTTGCCGTTCTTCTTGGGAACGACAAACAGTCTGCTGTAGAAGCCTGGAGTGGAAGTGTCCATGACCTCTTCTATCGCGTTCTTTCTCAAAAGATCTTGTATCTCCTTGTCTAAGGCCTGTCTTTTGAGCAAGTTCTTCGGGGGAATCCAATCCGGACAGCTCCTCCGAAGAGGGGGGCGTTGATTTGAAGGGGATAGAATATCCCCTTTTTATGATCCCCAACGTCCATGGACAGTTGGTGATCTGCCATTCCCTCAGAAAGACCGTCAGTCTGCCTCCTACAGGCACGTATGGTCTTGGAATGGTCAACACCCCCCCACACGAACCGCCCCTCGCGACATCAAAAACTGCCCCTTCGAGGCCTCCTACTGGAGAAATGTCCTCGAGGGGTCCTACCTCTTCTGCCACCCCTACCTCTTCCCCTAGCTGGAGGGGCAGGATGTGTAAAGTCTTCCGCAACATATTGCGGCTGATGAACAGTTTGTGTGTGCATAGGTGGTGGGCGAGACCTAGTCTTCCCCGCTCTAGCCACACCTCTCGCTCTATATGCTCCTGTAGATGGCCGACTACCTCTCGTACTCGGTTTAGGTCCCGAAAACCCCTTAGCCAACTGTATCCTCTGCCGTTCAGCGAGGTCAGTATCTGCTACACCTGAACAACGTCCTTCAAACAGCTGTTCGAATTGTAGAGGTGCCGCTCTAAGAAACTGCCTACCCTGTCCCGGAAGCACTGAAGCCCTTGACAAGGTAGCATCTCTTCTAGCTAGAAGCAAATCAGCTGATGTTATCAAAGATGTCGTCAGGATGTGTTTGTTTGCTCTGGCTGCTGACTTTAGCAGTGCCTGAACTGCTCTCGTATCCCCATTCTCCAGTGCTACCTTAGTAGCTGCCAAAGAAAGGTCTACCTGAGAGGCCATAGATACCATGGCTCGAGATCTAACATCAATCATGTCTGTCATTTTCTGAGATAGGATGGGTGTATCTACCTTAAGTATGCCCACTTTCTGCGCATCCTTATCCAAGGTAGGTGTAGCTTGTGACCACGTTGAAGTATGGTTCTTATAAAACTTCAACGAGGTCGCATGTACCGCATATTCTTTCGGTACAAAATCAGATGACTTTCCCATGTCCCAACCGGATGCCTCCTGCATCTCAGTCAGAATTCTTGCCACCGTTGGAGATTGTGGCAACATGGGCATCTCTTTAGGCGGTTCTCTGTCAGAATCTGCCTCAAATAGAGAAGTCACTCTTGGAGGTTTCACGGGTTGAGGAGGACAAATGTCTAGCGGTAAGTATTTATACACCGCCTGGATGGCTTCCATATAGGAGGGTGGGGTGTCAGTATCATCTACCTCCTCTACCTCCGGAGCCGGATGTATGGAAGTAGTGGTATCGTCGTATACCTCGACTTCTTCCAAATAATCCTCCACAGGATCGAATTCCTGTTCGACAGGCTCTATAGTCGCTGTAGACTGTTTATCCAGGAATTGCTTCATCATTTGATGCATGGACTGCATCAAGCCTGAAGATTCAGATTCCCTCTGATTTACCTTCAGAGATAAAGGGAGATGTGAACTATGTCCTGATGAAGCCCTTCCAGACTTATGGTCTCTATGACGAGATCTATGTCTCCGTCTATGCTTGTGTCTCCTATGAGGGGACGACGAGCTAGACGAAGAAGAACTCCTACCCCTCCTTGTGGAGCGGCGTTTGGACCCATAACTAGAAGATGAAGAGCTCCTGTATGCTCTAGGTCTTTTCCCAGACCTTGCCCGTCTCCTGCTTGCTCCCAACCCGGTATCCACCGGATGTGAAAACTCTGAAGCTTTAGATGTTAACGTGCTCTTGGGTAATTGCCCTGCGCTAGGCGTCATGCTTCTAGTCACCTGAGCACTAACGGGATGTTCCAACACCCTTCAGTACCATCAGTGAGCAGGTACCCCGGTAGTGGATCTTACAAAAGTTGCCTAACGGTGTAACAATGTACTCTGACTGTCGATCTGGGTACTCCTGACCAGTTCCTGGTATCATCACCGGTTGAACTCCCCTTTTACAAACGGAACTATTCTGACCCTCTAACTGTTCCATGGTTCCATGTTGTCCACTGGTCGTATTCCCCATACTACCAGACCTACGGATCGTTATACTGTCAGTTTCCGTACCGCCGGACACCGGACGCCGGACGCCTGACACCAGACTAACTGACACCGGACTACCGGACACCGGACTACCAGACACCGGACTACCAGACACCAGACACCGGACTACCGGACACCGGACAGTCCTTCAAGTGATCCGTAGGTAGCTGATGTGAAACTAGTACACTAGTTTGTCTTGGCTTCTGTGTATCGAGCCTATGCTCGTCTATCACAGGCCTATCAGCTGTCGGCCTCAGTGGCAAGTCGGACTCCAAGGTTTGGTTCTTTGCACCTCCCCTCGGTCCGACTTATTGCTAGGTGGAGTTATCACCTGCAATATCGTTGAAGAGCCACCTGACCGCCGTTCTGACGAGATTCGCTCAGAATCGGTGTTTCCGTTAGGATGCCTGGCCACCTCACTAAGAGTCCGACAAGATATTGTCGACTTCTTTTTGTGAGGTGTGGGGGTGATATCTCCTTCGTTAAGATTTCCGCCTACACCAGGTCTTTTTGGAGCGGGTTTGTGAACAGAAATGAGTGATTTCCTGTCGGTAGATTTTTTCTTATCTGCATAAGATCTACCCGCTCCTAATTGCTTCCAAGTGGTTGCCCCCCAGAGAGCCGAGACTACGCATGGCATCTCTTCGGAGCACCCACAGCACGTGCGACACATGGCTTCATGATTATCGAGAGCTGAAGCCATGTGGCCGCACGCTGAACGAATCTGTCCGGGTCTCTTGACCCTTTTAGATTGTCGTTTTTTACCAGACATATCGAAATTAACGCAAAATTATGTCAGAAAACATCAGAACACAAAAAGCGTAAAATTTCACTGAATTTGGAAGATTTATAGAGAAAAATAAAATTTTCTCAAAATTCCCACCAATCTACTATGTCTGCGCTTGATTCAAAGCATAAATGAACTACAAATTAAAAAAAATTTTTTTACTTTGAAACAAAAACTTTATTGGGCGTAAACCGTCCCTACTACTACTATAGTAAATTTGACAACTCGCTCGCGAAAAGCGATGACACTGAAAAGAAAAATTCTAAATATTCCGTAACTTGTCAGAATTTTCCTGGAATGGAATAACTCTTGACCATACACAAAACTATGGCAAAAATACCGACGCAAACTGCACCGGCTTTTGTCAATAACAATTTCCTTCTTTCAAAATGGCGGTTCGTTATGAAAATAACAACTCGCTTTCCGACACGAACAAAATGTCAAATTACAACCGAACTACCTACGATAGGAAAATTCCCTCTCGTGTAGTTATAAATCAAACTTATGCGAACAATTAGATAAATAAATTTATCAAGAAAGGATCTAATTAAACTCAGAAAACTCTAAACAAACCAGACACTAAAAAAGCGCAGCCATTAGATGTTTTCTGACGATAAATATGACCTCCGGAAGTGACGCGTCACCAGGGGAGACTAGGGGATAAGGCTAAAGTGGAGACCACAGTGTTGATTCTTTATTTCATTAAGAAATAGAACGTCAGAAAGGGTCTTTTTAGACACCCTGATAGCAAAAGTAACATCACAGTGTAAGGAATAAAAACTTATATTCATGCGCTTCATCAGAACATCAACACATTTAAAATATACAAATATTATTTAAAGGAGTACCGATATGATATATTTTAATAATAAAACTATTGAAAATACATACTACAATTGCTTACAATGAAAATAGTCACTAAATCGTGATTTATTTGACTGAAATTTGAGCGCATTACCTATTGCGTGGGCACCTCACTAGACCCCCTCTTTACGTTGGTCAGTGGGTGTGTTCTGGGTGCGATCGCTAATACATGTACAATGTTTACATAATGTTGGCCGATTTTTTGGCATTATTGCCCCTTGTCCTTTGTTAAAGTTTTCAACTGTTTTGAAACTGTGTATGCTTATTGGGCATCATCCATATATTCATTCTATGTCCCACTCATGCGGCCCCTTTCCCCAAGGTCAAGGCCAAATGACTTAGAAGTTTGCGTTATTATAAAATCTGCGTTAAAGTTTTTACATACCTTATATTTCCACAATTGTTACTTCAATTTACTTCCACCTTCCAATACTTCCTTTCCATCATCCATATTTTCATTCCATAGCCTGCCCATGTGGTCCACATGCCAAAGGTCAAGGTCAAATGACTTTGAAATTTGTGTTAATGTTTTTACATACTTTATATCTCCTCAACACTTACTCCGATTTATTCAAACTTCAAATAATTCTTTATTTTCTTCCATATTTTCATTCTATAGCCCACATGCCCAAGATCAAGGTCAAATTTGCGTTCAAGCTTTTACATACCTTATATCTCCACAACCCTTAATTTAAACTTCAAATAAATACACTCTGAGACCATCAAATGCCTCGGCAGGCTCGACATGTGGGCCGCGGCCATCTGGTTTTACATTTGTGTATACAATTCTATATAGGGTACAGAGTTTGTGTACACAAGTCCTCTGAAACCGTTCAGTCAATCGACCTGAAACTATACACACATCTTCTACACATATTGAAGATGTGCACCTTGGTGTAGTTATGCCGAAAATATATTTTATAACAAAACTGTCACCTTTTTAACTTAGCCATTTTTTATACAATTTTGTATTCAATTCTATATAGGGTACATAGTTTGTGTACACAACTCCTCTGAAACCGTTCAGTCAATCGATTTGAAACTATGCACATGTCTTCTACACATATTGAAGATTTGCACCTCGGTGTTTTTATGCCGAAAACATATTTTTAAAGAAAAATATCACCTTTTTAACTTAACCATTTTTTCTACTTTTTTCTATACCTGTTTATCACAACAAGAGGAAGAAATAATGCTATGGATTTTCAAATTCTCATAAATATTTCTTGCCTTGGTGCTGCATCTTCGCTGTCTGGCTCATCTTTGACGGACATATTTTGTGACTTACGCCACTGTTGTTAATAAAAATATCACCTTTTTAACTTAGCCATTTTTTCTACATGTTTGTATCCAATTCTATATATTTATACTTTACACATCTCTACCTAAATTAGTATACCTGTTTACTAACACAACAAGAGGAAGAAATGATGCTATAGATTTTCAAATTCTCATTAATGTTTCTTGCCTTGGTGACAGCTTCACATTTCTGCATCTTCTCTGTCTGGCCCATCTTCGACGGGCGTATTTTGTGACTTACGGCATTCTTGTTAATTGTCGCACTCTGTATCCTTGTCCACGCAATAACTCAAGTTCTACTTGACGGATCATAACCAAATTCAGTAAACATATTTATCATGGCAAGATGAAGAACACTATTGATTATATTGAAAACATTCCCATGACTTATCTCCCCATTGGCGGCCATTTTTAATTTTCGCTCTCTTGTACCCTTGTCCACACAAGAACTCGAGTTGTACTTGAGGGATCGTAACAAAATTCGGTATGCATGTTTATCACGTCAAAATGAAGAACCGTATTGGTTTTCAGTGAGTTATCTCCCCTTGTTGACCGGCCTTGCCTTGACGGGCGTATATTGTGACCTTCGGTGTATGACTCGTGATTTGTGACTCGGAAATCGAGCCAAGACTGATGTCAAAAGACATCTAGCATTGTATACACTTCTTGGACGGAGCATAACTTTGACACTCTTTGGAATATTTTCATGAAACTTCACACATGTATAGACCAAAGGATGTGTCTCTTGCAAGAATGACATCTCTTGCTTCAATAATTTTTGAGTTATCTTCCTTTGTTTGTTTACACTCTGATTTCTTGTCTGGAGCATAACTCGAATTCCATTTGGAATATTTTCATGAAACTTCACACATGCATAGATAGATCACAATACAAAGGTTTTTTTTGTGTGCAAGAATGACAACTTTTGCCTCACTAATTTTCGAGTTATCTTCTGTTTATTTTGTTTGTGCACTCATTTCTTTTCCTTAGAATAACTTCATGAAACTTCACACATGCATAGACCATGACTCAAAGGTGTGTCACACACAAGAATGACAACTATTGCCTAATAGTCCAGTAAATAAAAGGTTGAGGTTGGACAAAAGTGCAACATGTCGTTTTCAAGTCTTTGATATTAGTTAGTGGAGAAAAAAATGTTTACCAAAATCCACCTTGAGGAAATACCTGAAACTAGGTAAATTCCAAGATGGCCGCCATATTGAAATAAAGCAAAATGTCATAAAATCGGAACTAATCAGGATCAGATGCAGTAAGTGAATCATTATATGTGGATGAATAACATAAGTTCAACCAATGTAGAGTAATACTTTAGGGTGTTCTAGGCAACCCAGGATCCAAAATGGCCGCCAAGATATATGTAAAAAAACTGACAAATGATGTTTGAAAAAAAATGCCACATGTAGTTTCTCAATTAAATTTAGCTCAACGATGTGTCTACATTTCAAGAAAAATAATATAAATTTGGGAAACTCTTTTAAATAGGTGATGTCCAAGATGGCCGCCATTGCAATAAAAAATCAATCTCTATGTTTGCAGGTAAAACCAGTCTATAACGCAGAAACATGGTACATTTATTTATATAATCATGATAATATAAATGTGCATTGGTTTTTATTAGCTCACCTGAGCCAAAGGCTCAAGTGAGCTATTGTTACCGCTTTTCGTCTGTCGTCCTTCAGTGTCGTCCGTCACCATCGTCTTCGTCGTCCATCCACGATTTCAAACGTCTTCTTCTCCGGAACTGCTGGGCCGATGTTGGTCAAACTTCACGCACACAATTTGTTAAAATGGAGGTCGTCGCCAATCCAAGATGGCCACCGTCTAAAAATAGCACAAATTATAAAAAAAAATATTCTCACGAACCGCCAGACGGATTTTGACGGAACTTGGCAGGAATGATCGATATACAATGATCTAGTTGTTAAAATCGTGACCCCCGGGGTAAAAAGTGAGAGTCGCCCGGGGGGTCAAATAGGGGTCAAATTTCATAATTGACAGTACATGTATATGGTCAAATCATATATCAAATCAAAGATATCGACGAGACGATCGCTCTGGTGCAGTTTTCATCGAAATCGGATGATTACATCATTTAACCACCGATAGGTCATCTTTTTATTTGATATTTCAAACGTCTTCTTCACCAGAACCGGTTAGTGTAGAGGCACTTTGAAGAGAATTGGCTTAAAAACGACTTCTGTTCAACCTAGTCCCTACTCTGTGGCTGGATAAATTGAGCTTGGGACATTTAAGGCCAGTCTGACCCCTATTTTGTGGCTGGATAAATGGATCTTGGGACATTTCAGGCCAGTCTGGTCCCTACTCTGTGGCTGGAGAAATGAAGCTTAGGCCATTTAAGGCCAGTGTGACTCCGGATCTTTGGCTGGAGAAATAGAGTTTGAAACATTTAAGGCCAGTCTGACTCCTAATCTGTGGCTGAAGAAATGGAGCTTGTGACATTTAAGGCCAGTCTGACTCCTGATATGTGGCTGGAGAAATGGAGCTTGGGCCATTTGAGGTCAGTCTGCCTCCTGATGCGTGGCTGATGGAGAAATGGAGCTTGGGCCATTTGAGGCCAGTCTGCCTCCTGATCTGTGGCTGGAGAAATGGAGCTCCTGATCTGTGGCTGGAGAAATGGAACTCCTGATCTGTGGCTGGAGAAATGAAACTCCTGATCTGTGGCTGGAGAAATGGAACTCCTGATATGTGGCTGGAGAAATGGAACTCCTGATCTGTGGCTGGAGAAATGGAACTCCTGATCTGTGGCTGGAGAAATGGAACTCCTGATATGTGGCTGGAGAAATGGAACTCCTGATCTGTGGCTGGAGAAATGGAACTCCTGATCTGTGGCTGTAGAAATGGAACTCCTGATCTGTGGCTGTAGAAATGGAACTCCCGATCTGTGGCTGGAGAAATGGAACTCCCGATCTGTGGCTGGAGAAATGGAACTCCTGATCTGTGGCTGGAGACATGGAACTCCTGATATGTGGCTGGAGAAATGGAACTCCTGATCTGTGGCTGGAGAAATGGAACTCCTGATCTGTGGCTGGAGAAATGGAGCTCCTGATCTGTGGTTGGAGAAATGGAAACTTATGTCCTGTGTCTTTATGCATGCTGTAGCTGAAGATCCCCAGCGGGTGGAGCACCCTTAAGATCGTTCGCGAAGTCATGGTGGGCACGATACCCGTGAATGAGCCCTCGATGAGCCCGCCTTCAGCTCCTCCCCCCATTGCTACTGTGACGGCAGGGAGTGAGGAGACGCCAGCAGTGCCCGCCCCTGCCCAGCCCCCAACGTACGAGGACGGTAAGTAGGGGCAAGCACATTGAATAACACGTATGATATGGTACATATATGGCATGGTGCAGTATGAGTAAAATAAATTCATATTCAAATCTTGTTTACTAACCTAAACAATATACACACTCATGTTTTTATGCCCTACCACGATAGTGGGGGGCGGGGGGTGGGATGGGGGGGCGTTTAATGTTGTCCGGTTGTCCGTCCTTCCCTTCCATCCATCCATCCATCCGTTTTCGACTTGGAATTTCCTAATTTTGCCTTGTAACTCGTAAAACCTTTATTAAACCTTAATAGCTACACACCTGAAACTGGGTATGTAGCTTCCTTATGATGAGTAGATGCACACATTTTAATTTTATTTTTTATTTGACCCCCGGGTGATGGATTATCTCTCTCTTTTGGACTTAGAATTTCCCAATTTTGCCTTGTAACTCATAAAAATATCACCTTTTTAAAACCATTTTTTCTACATTTTTATGCCACCGGGTTTCGAAGCGGGTGGCATATAGTGTTTGGACGGTCTGTCTGTCCGTCTGTCCGTCTGTCCGTCCGTCACACTTTTCGGTTAACAACTTTGTCACAGTTTCTCAAATATGCTGCAGGTGGCATCCGCGTTCGACGCATTTCTTGTTGTATATAATTCTATATAGGGTACAGAGTTTGTGTACACAACTCCTCTGAAACCGTTGCGCCATTCGATCTGCAACTATACACATGTCTTCTACACATATTGAAGATGTGCACCTTGGTGATTTTATGCCGAAAAAATATTTTTTAACAAAAATATCACTTTTTCTACATTTTTGTATTCAATTCTATAAGGGTACAGCGTTTGTGTACACAACTTCTCTGAAACCGTTCAGTCAATCGATCTGAAACGATACACACATCTTCTACACATATTGAACATATGCACCTTGGTGTTTCTATGCCGAAAAAATATTTTTTAATAAAAATATCACCTTTTTCAATTAGCCATTTTTTCTACATTTTTGTATACAATTCTATATAGGGTACAGCGTTTGTGTACACAACTCCTCTGAAACCGTTCAGTCAATCGATCTGAAACTATACACACATCTTCTACACATATTGAAGATATGCACCTTGGTGTTTTTATGCCGAAAAAATATTTTTTAATAAAAATATCACCTTTTTAACAGCCATTTATTCTACAGTTTTGTTTTCACTTCTATATAGGGTACAGAGTTTGTGTACACAACTCCTCTGAAACCGTTCAGTCAATCAATCTAAAACTATACACACATCTTCTACACATATTGAAGATGTACACCTTCCTGTTTTTTATGCCGGAAAATTATTTTTTAATAAAAATATCACCTTTTTAACTCGGCATTTATTATATATCTTTGTATACAATTGTATATAGGGTACAGAGTTTGTGTACACAACTCCTCTGAAACCATTTCTCCATTCGATCTGCAACTATACACACGTCTTCTACACATATTGAAGATGTGCACCTTCGTGATTTTATGCCGAAAAAATATTTTTTAACAAAAGTATCACCTTTTTAGCTGAGCCATTTTTTCTACATTTTTAGCTCGCCTGCACGAAGTGCAGAAGAGCTTATGGCATACCCCTGGCGTCGCCGGCGTAAGCGTTGGCGTCCACAAACTTAACGTTGGGGTAAATGTCTTATAACTTCTGTTTCCTTTCATGGAACACCTTGTTATTTCATACATGCATTCCTCAGATGACCCTCTATCATGCTGTAGCAAATCCATGACCCACCACCTAACCCTTATCACAAGGTCAAGGTCACAAACTTAGCACATTCATAAACTTAACGTTGGGGTAAATGTCTTATAACATCTGTTTCCTTTCATGGAACGCCTTGATATTTCATACATGCATTTCTCTATCATGCTGTAGCAAATCCACAACCCACCACCCAACCTTTACCCAAAGGTCAAGGTCACAAACTTAGCATGTTCATAAACTTAATGTTGGGGTAAATGTTGTGTAACATCTGTTTCTTTACTGGGAACGCTTTGATATTTCATACATGCATTCATCTGGTGATCCTCTATTGTGCTACAGAAAATCCATGACCCACCCCCCACCCCTTTCCTCAAGGTCAAGGTCATAAACTTAGCACATTCATATATGCATTCCTCATGTGAATAGCTATCATGCTGCAGAAAATCACCAACTTAGTGCATTCATAAACTTAACGTTCTTTGATATTTCATACATGCATTCATCTTAATATGACAACTCTTGTCAGAAGACAATGAAGCACGCCTGTTGGCAGCCTTCACTCAAACTTGGCACAGTTGCATAAAAAAACATGAATATTATATAACTTGACCTTGGGTTAAGGGGCGTGCGGTGGACCTTGACATTGTGGTCAGTGGTGCAAGGTGGGTCGTGGGTTTGGATACAAGAGCGTTTTTTTCCACCCCGAAATATCGACAAAAATGACAAAAAATTCATAAAATAAAGATTTGTTTCGATATTTGTTGTTGTTGTTAGTCTTTGCTGTAACATCCGCTTGAAATTGGAAAAGTAACCTCAGATTCGTATTCTAAGTTGTTCGCGCCTTGCTCATTTCGACCACAGGCATTCGGCGTGTTTCGGCTTTCATCGGTATAACCTGATAACTGCATATCACATCAGTCAAGCATTTGCCAGACTTCTCGAGACGCCATTCTGTCATTCATTCGACTCGCCGGAAGCGAATCGTCTCTTTCTAGTCAGTAGACTTGGCCCACCTCGCTCTAGACTCGCATTCTATTGCAAGCTGCACATTCTAGTGCACGTGAGTCATGCTCTAGTTGTTAGTTAACTCAACTCAGATATTTCTGGTCGTACGCACGACCCAACCCATTTTGGTCTTACCTTGACCTCGCTCTAGTCGCTACACGGCGGCTCACCTCATTGTCGTGTGCTCATGACTAACTCATTTGGGTCATCCTACGGCGGCTCACCTCTTTCGAGTCGTGTTCCCATGACTCAACTCACTCTAGTCGTCCTACGGCGGCTCACCTCTTTCGAGTCGTGTGCCCATGACTCAACTCACTCTAGTCGTCCTACGGCGGCTCACCTCATTCTAGTCACTGACTCACTTAGCTTTCTGCGGGTCGATTTTCACACATCTTGTCTCTGGCTCAGAAAACAATCATGTCTGGCACATGTTGATCTGATGAACTTCAGCTACAGGTAGCAGTTAGCCCCCAAAGAGGAGCCAAATATGTTATTCATGTTGTATGTATATATGAATGTGATATTTGCGTATACATGTAGTACCGGTGTAACAGGAAATCTCCCCCCCCTGGAAATCTTCCCCCCCGGGGGGGAAGATTTCCAGGCTTAAGCCTAGGAAATATTCCCCCCCCCATCACCACCTTCACAGACACTGTCCACAAAACTTTTAATGTATTTTCATATACATTGTTGATATTGTGCTCAGGAGCATACAAAATGCACATGCTAGAAACAGTCTGTTGGTAACAGAGGACGTAATATCCCTACATGTATACCCAACTAACATAGTCATAATGTATGTCTGCTTGTGGAGAAGTATGTGAATAGGCGAGGCAGCATTTTCTATAAAAGAGCTATCCAATTTAGTATAATATCTATACACAGACAATATAGTGGTGGTGGGGCGGTAGAGATTCTATTTACCGGTATATGCAATAATTCCCCATTACCGTACCATAACTATTATGTATGTTGGCTGGTAGAGTTCTCTAGGTTAAATCTCTACCATAGCTGCATATGATTGGTATAAATGTATAGCACATGGTGGGGGTGGGTCTAGAAAAATGAAAACAGTATATCTGTGTAGAACAGCAAGCATGTGGTATGTATTGGTGGGGGGGGGGAGATTTTCCTAGGAAATATCCCCCCCCCCGCCACCATCTACCATATGCATAGTGGATATGGACGTCTCTTTGTAGACAAGAACAGCCCACGATTGGGGGAGTATTTCTGATGAAATGAAATAATGTATGTTGGTATAGAACAGATAGCATGTGACATGTATTGGTGGGGAGGGGAGGGGGGGGGGGGGGGGGGGAGGGAGATTTTCCTAGGAAATATTCCCCCCCGCCACCATGTACCCTATGCATAGTGGATGTGATTGTCTCTTTGTAGACAAGAATAACCCACGATTGGGGGAGTATTTCTGAAGAAACTAAATAATGTATGTTGGTGTAGAACAGACAGCATGTGCCATGTATTGGTGGGGGGGGGGAGTGATTTTCCTAGGAAATATCCCCCCCCCCACCATTTACCATATGCAAAGTGGATGTGATTGTCTCTTTGTAGAGAAGAACAGCAGGTGATTGCGGGAGTATTTCTGATGAAATGAAATGTATGTTGGTGTAAAATGGATAGCATTTGGCAAGTATTTAGGGGGGGGGGGGGGAATATTTCCTAGGAAAATCTCTCCCCCCCCCCCTCCCTCAATCCATGCCAAATACTATCTGTTCTACACCAACATTCATTATTTCATCAGAAATACTCGTGGGTTATTCTTGTCTACAAAGAGACATTCACATCCGCTATGCATATGGTAGATGGTTGGGGGGGGGGAATATTTTCTAGGAAAATCTCTCCCCCCCCCCCCCCCCCTCCACCAATACATGCCACATGCTATCTGTTCTACACCAACATACATTATTTCATCAGAAATACTCAATCGTGGGTTATTCTTGTCTACAAAGAGACATTCACATCCACTATGCATATGGTAGATGGTTGGGGGGGGGAATATTTCCTAGGAATTTCTCCCCCCCCCAATCCCCCCACCCCCCCACCAATACATGCCACATACTATCTGTTCTACACCAACATACATTATTTCATCAGAAATACTCCCCCAATCGTGGGTTATTCTTGTCTACAAAGAGACATTCACATCCGCCTATGCATATGGAGATGGTTGGGGGGGGGGAATATTTCCTAGGAAAATCTCCCCCCCCCCCACCAATACATGCCACATGCTATCTGTTCTACACCAACTACATTATTTCATCAGAAATACTCCCCCAATCGTGGGTTATTCTTGTCTACAAAGAGACATTCACATCCCTATGCATATGGTAGATGTTGGGGGGGGTGGGGGGGGGGGGATTTCCTAGGAAAATCCCCCCCCCCCCCCCTTTCCAATATCCACCATGCTACTGTCTACACCAACACATTATTCATCAGAAATACTCATCGTGGTTATTCTGTCTACAAAGAGACATTCCACATCTCTAGCATATGGTATGGTTGGGGGGGGGGGGATATCCTAGAAAATCTCCCCCCCCCCACCAATACAATCCACATGCTATGTGGGTTATTCTTAACCAACATACATTATTTCATCAAAGAGAAAATACTCCCCCAATCGGTTATTCTTGTCTACAAAAGAGACATCACATGGTTCATATGGTTGATGGTGGGGGGGGGATATTTCCTAGGAAAACTCTCCCTCAATACATGCCAAATGCTAACTGTTCTGCACCAACATACATTATTTCATCATGAGGGAGGGGGGGTTATTCTTGTCTACAAAGAGACATTCACATCCGCTATGCATATGGTTGATGGTTGGGGGGGGGATATTTCATAGGAAAATCTCCCCCCCCCACCAATACATGCCACATGCTAACTGTTCTACACCAACATACATTATTTCATCAGAATTACTACCCCAATCGTGGGTTATTCTTGTCTACAAAGAGACATCCACATCCGCTATGCTTATGGTAGTTTGCTTAGGAAAATCTCCCCCCCCCCCCCAACCAATACATGCCACATGCTATCTGTTCTACAACAACATACATTATTTCATCAGAAATACTCCCCCAATCGTGGGTTATTCTTGTCAACAAAGAGACATTCACATCCGCTATGCATATGGTAGATGGTTGGGGGGGGATATTTCCTAGGAAAATCTCCCCCCCCCCCCTCCCTCAATACATGCCAAATGCTATCTGTTCTACACCAACATACATTATTTCATCAGAACATTTCCCCCAATCGTGGGTTATTCTTGTATACAAAGAGACATTCACATCCGCTATGCATATGGTAAATGGTTGGGGGGGGGAATATTTCCTAGGAAAATCTCCCCGCCCCCTCCCTCAATACATGTCAAATGCTATCTTTTCTACACCAACATACATTATTTCATCATGAGGGAGGGGGTTTATTCTTGTCTACAAAGAGACATTCACATCCGCTATGCATATGGTAGATGGTTTGGGGGGGGGGGAATATTTCCTAGGAAAATCTCCCCGCCCCCTCCCTCAATACATGTCAAATGCTATCTTTTCTACACCAACGTACATTATTTCATCATGAGGGAGGGGGTTTATTCTTGTCTACAAAGAGACATTCACATCCGCTATGCATATGGTAGATGGTTGGGGGGGATATTTCCTCGGAAAATCTCCCCCCCCACCCCCCCCCCTCCCTCAATACATGCCAAATGCTATCTTTTCTACACCAACGTACATTATTTCATCATGAGGGAGGGGGTTTATTCTTGTCTACAAAGAGACATTCACATCCGCTATGCATATGGTAGATGGTTGGGGGGGGATATTTCCTCGGAAAATCTCCCCCCCCCTCCCTCAATACATGTCAAATGCTATCTTTTCTACACCAACGTACATTATTTCATCATGAGGGAGGGGGTTTATTCTTGTCTACAAAGAGACATTCACATCCGCTATGCATATGGTAGATGGTTGGGGGGGGGGGGATATTTCCTCGGAGAAAATCCCCCCCCCCTCCCCCCCCCTCCCTCAATACATGCCAAATGCTGTCTGTTCTACACCAACAGACATTATTTCATCAGAACATTTCCCCCAATCGTGGGTTATTCTTGTCTACAAAGAGACATTCACATCTGCTATGCATATGGTAGATGGTTGTGGGGGGGGATATTTCCTAGGAAAATCTCCCCCCCCCCCCTCCCTCAATACATGCCAAATGCTATCTGTTCTACACCAACATACATTATTTCATCATGAGGGAGGGAGGAGTTATTCTTGTCTACAAAGAGACATTCACATCCGCTATGCATATGGTAGATGGTTGTGGGGGGGGGGGATATTTCCTAGGAAAATCCCCCCCTCCCAACCAATACATGCCACATGCTGTTCTACACATCTATCATTTCATCATGAGGCAGGGGGGGTTATTCTTGTCTACAAACAGACATTCACATCCGCTATGCATATGGTAGATGGTTGGGGGGGGGGGGGGAATTCCCTAGGAAAATCTCCCCCCCCCCCCCGCCAATTTGCGTCACATGCCAACTGTTCTACACAAACATTTTCACTTGATCAGAAATATTCCCCCAATCTTGTGATATTCTTGTCTATCAAGGGACTTACACTATGCATATGGTAGATTGGGGTGGGGTGTGAGGGAGGTGATTTTTTTATGTTCCCCTTTCTTATACTATCAAATGACATACATTGTGCCTATGTGCACATGTTTGTTGGGAAATAATTCTGCTTTGTAGCATTCAAACACAAACTTTTGGGTGGGGGGAGAATTTCCAGGGTGGGGGAGAATATCCGGGAATATTTCCAGGCTCGACCCTGGAAACGGGGGTGGGGGGGGGGGGATTTCCAGGGGGGATAATTTCCTGTGACACTGGTACTATGGTAGTTAGTGCATTTTACACATGTATCATATGCATGGTGGGAGTGGGGCCGGGTTGAGTTTCAGATATAGCTGTTGGTCCAGTTACAGCGTACGGAGATCATCCTGCAATGATAGGTAATATACAATTGCAGCATATATTATGAGTGTATAAATATATAGTTATACCGACGAAAGCCGAAACACGCCGAATGCCTGTGGTTTCGTCGCTGTGTCACATTCGGTTGACATTTTCTCTGCCAAATCACAATCTGGCCTCTATCTAAAAATAATGCATGACGCCATTAACGGTAAATCCCAATATGCATAATGCAATTACACGCAAGTTATAAAACTCTGTCATTAGTTTCGAAACTGTGTGTTTACACGATGCTGATTCATCCAATATGGCAAGCCTAAGTCAGCTGGCCGATATCAAACACACCACGTGTCAAGATTTACAACACGAAGCCATATCAAATATCAATACACGCGGTTGCTGACATCAGTTTGGTATTCGTCACTAGACTGGTACCCTGTCTGATGCGTGCCTAGTGAAACAATTCTACCGGGAACCAGTCTTTTTATGACACGGCAAACGTGTTTATGTGAATTGGGGCTCTATCTCTGACAAATCCCGGCTTATTATACCCCCCCGCAACGTAGTTGTGGGGGGGTATACTGGAGTCAGCTTGTCCGTCCGTCCGTCTTTCCGTCTTTCCATCTTTCCGTCTGTCACAAAACTTAACAATTGTAAATTTCCTTTTAACTTCTCTTTCCCTTTGCGGAAATCTTTCATATTTTACCCGCCCCTTCTCTGACACTCATACATCATTCTGCAACAAACCTACGACGCCCATTTATGCCAGGGGTCAAGGTCACGGACTTAGAAACTTAGAAAAAAACGAAAACTGAACAATTGTAAATTTCCTTTTAACTTCTCTTTCCCTTTGCGGAAATCTTTCATATTTTACCCACCCACCCCTTCTCTGACACTCATACATCATTCTGCAACAAACCTACGACCCCCATTTATGCCAGGGCTCAAGGTCACGGACTTATAAACTTAGAAACAAACTAAAACTTAACAAATGTAAATTTCCTTATAACTTCTCTTTCCCTTTGCGGAATGCAGTGATATTTTACCCGGCCCTTCTCTGACACTCATACATCATTCTGCAATACACCTACGACCCCCATTTATGCCAGGGGTCAAGGTCACGGACTTAGAATGTCTAGTTTGCTTTTTTCAACTGGAACCACCATCGCACTCTCCATATGTGCTGACATAGTCTTTTATCTGAAAATGATAGTATGCGAGCTGGAATTCATTCTAGGTCAGGGCTGACGCGGGGGGGGGGGGGGGGGGGGAGGGGGGGGGGTATTCTGACAAATCTAGTTGCATTAGCGGCCAGACCAGGCGGTGGATTCGCGTAGTCTGCACATGGTTTACAATGTTCACCAATCTCTAATTAAAAACATCATAATTACGTCAGCGGACAATGCAAATTCGTCGTAGCCATAGGCTGCTTTCAGCGTCATTTCGGCTGCACTGCTCTGAAATTTCTGTCAACATTCAGAGTCATTTACGAAAGATACGACTGATTTTGAAATATTACACAGGCGAGATTTGTGTGTTGCTTTGTGCAAAAAATCGATAACACCCAGCCGTGTCAACTAACAGGTGTTTATCGTATGACATCATTCAGCACGAGGCTGTAAACTGTGTGACCTTTAGGCTATGTTTTGAAATTGCTCTGATTGGTCAACACGTCTTTTGATGTGCCGCAGACGTCGCGTCATGGGGCAATCAGTAACCCATTTCATGCTGAGGATTCGCTTATGTTTGCGGAAAATCCTAAGTATTTTCCTTCTATGTACTCAGAAGTATATGCCGCGACCACCATTTAAACCGTCTCGTCGAGACGGTTCAAATGAGTGGTCTCGACATATACTTTCATTGAGAAATAACAAAAATAAAATATTTAATAAATTTCATATCCGTAAATGTGTATTCCGAAAGGTATGGATTAAAAAAAAAACACTCTGGATTATACGCAGATCTGTCGCCGTATTTCGCCGATATTCGAAAATATTTTCCGTAAATGGTGTTGAAAATAGATAATACATACCGCAATAATCAATAATTAACAATATAATGCCACTTTCGGCAGCAATATGTTCGCAAATATAACAACGATTTCTGGCAATAACACGATTTTGATATACAAATAGGCAAAAAAATCGGGAGGCAAGGCACAACCATGTACTAACCGAGCACGTGTTATAGTGAAGTGTGTACTACCGGGTTCACAGTGTAATTGAAGATACTAGAAAACGGTGAAATACGGACCTGGGAATCATGGACATAGAATCGGAAAATTACGGACATAGCAAACTATGATAGGGAAAAAATTGGGGTCAAATTGGGGTCAAATTTTATTTTTGACTGAATATGGTCATTTCATATATCAAATTGAAGGTATCAATGAGGCGATCACTCTGGTGCATTTTTTGTCGAAATCGGATTGTTATGTCATCCAAGATGGCCGCCGAAAGGTCAAAAGGTCGTTCTTTTATTAGAGATTTCAAAATTCTTCTTCACATGAACCGCTTGGCCCATGGTAGCCAAACTTAAAAGTTATGGTCCATGGGTGAAGCCTTTTCAGATTTGTTAAAATGGAGGTCATCGCTAATCCAAGATGGCCACCATCTAAAAATAGCATAAATTCTTATTCTTCTCATGAACCGCTAGCCGGATTTCGACGAAACTTGGTAGGAATGATCGATGTACATTGCTCTTTGAAAGTTGTTAAAATGGTGACCCCGGGGTCAAAAATGGGCGTGGCCCGTGGGGTCAAATTGGGGTCAAATGTTATTTTTGACTGAATATGGTCATGTCATATATCAAATTGAAGGTATCAATGAGGCGATCACTCTGGTGCAATATTTGTCGGAATCGGATGATTATGTCATCCATGATGGCCACCAAAAGGTCCATTTATTCAAGATTTTTAACGTCTTTTTCTCAGGAACCACATGGCCGATGCTGGGTGAAGCATTTTCAGATTTTGTAAAATGAGAGTCATCGCTTAATCCAAGATGACCGCCATCTAAAAATAGCACAATTTTTTTAAAACACATGAACTCAATGTCACATTCTCCTCTGGTGTTCATGGAGTCAGGTGAGCGAATTAGGGCCATCATGGCCCTCTTGTTTGATGTGCAATGATCATACTTTAAAATGTTTAGAACTGGTGAATAGTGACACAATTATACACTTATTTAATTCCTATAAACACAGTTTGTGCCTACTGAGTGGGCATGTACCTTTAATCAATTGTTAGCCCTGACATATCGGTATCTAACATGGTCTGTTCCATATAAATTTTCTACTATTCCATTCATCAACAAATGGATAATGGATAATAACATCTTCAAACTAACAAACAATGCAGATCCCTGTTACAAGCCAACTCATTTGGATCTACAGTGTTTGCAAATGTTAGGTTATAGGGTTGAGTAGGTTAAAGTCGTCACATTGGTCGTGTTGTTATATTGCAGCCCTAGCACCACCCCCATCGTACGCGGAGTGCATATTTGGTCGGACGGACATCCGTGATGAGACGGACGGGGAACACACAACCGGAGACATGTCGTTTGCTCCCGCCTACCCCTACTACGACTGGAGTCAGCATAGTACCCAGACCTATGGTGGACAGGCACCATCCGCTGTGCGGCCCAATCCACCGAGTTACGATGAAATCTAGTGCTGTTGCATGATGCTCAATGATGATATCTACGGTACTCTACATAAAATTCACCGATGGGTTTTTGCCAATTAAACATAATAAATCTGAAACATATGTACATGTAACTGCAAGTATTTTTTTTTCAACTACAGTCGAGTACCAGTATATCAAATATCAGTATCTCGATGATATCCCCTATGTCGATGATTCACTAAAGTCCTGAATTATATCCTTATTTGTTTAATATATATTTCCTCGGGTATCTCGACCATGCCCTATCTCGTATATGTTCTCTATCTCAACTGTTCATTCCGTCCCCTCCATATAAAAATACTTTAAAATCTCTTCGCTATCTCAAACAAATAAATGCTTGGATAAATCGCCTAAGCGCCTGGCTGCCAAGATCGATTTCATTGACACTCATTTTCAAATTTATTATCAAACAAAACAATATAAATTCACACCTACCTATGGCTGTTTGATTAATTTGTCCACCTGGATTATTTGAGTGTTTGACACGAATCATTAAGCATATCACGCTGGTCAGTTAAGCAATACACTGAGAGTCCTGAGAGTTGATTTATATAATCAACACATGTTTTGTTTCATTATTCCTTTATTGTTTACTGGTGGTGTAATGTGTAACATGGTTTCATACTTTTTGCGAAAATAGTTGACCATGTCACTTCATCGCTATCTCGAGCCTAGTCCTATCTCGACTATATGGACGATCTCCCTTCGACTTCGAGATACTGGTGCTCGACTGTACAGTTATTTAGACTATTTGTGGTCGGTCTTATTATCGGTCTTGCGTATTGTTGCCAAATTGTCTCGCGTCACCTATTTGTACATGCCCAGTCCAGGAAACATGTTGGTACCACGGTCGTAATGACACATTTTGACACATCAAGATTGTCAAAAGTGGTCATATTACGGAATAGCTGGGTGGTCGTTGTATTGAACCCTGCGACCATTGTAAATAAAGAGTTAATAAAATGGTTCTTTGAATATTAACGGTGGTGGTCTAAATAATGAATGGGTGGCAGGTGGGAGTATGCGATGGGTATTTTAACAGTGGAGGTCTAAATAACGAATGGGTGGCAGGTGGGAGCATGCGATGGGTATTTTAACAGTGGCAGTCTAAATAACAAATGGGTGTCAGGTGGGAGCATGCGATGGGTATTTTAACGGTGGCGGTCTAAATAATGAATGGGTGGCAGGTGGGAGCATGTGATGGGTATTTTAACGACCAGGATTCATCCTTACCGGAATTCCGACCAGAGATCTGGGGGCCGTTTCACTTAACTTTGTATGACTAAAATGTTTGTAAGTGCAAAATTAGGATCGTCTGGAAATTTTAATTGATGGATTTACATTTACTGAACAAAGACTGCATATGCAGCCTATGCTCAATAAATGTAAATCCAGTAATTGTTTACTAGAAAACAGAGTTAATGTGAAATTTACATACGATCATAATTTTGCACTTACAAACATTTTAGTTGTACAAAGTTTAGTGAAACGGCCCCCTGGTTGGGCAATATGATTATTTGTAATCCTATTACTTGTAGGGGAAGGGGCCAAGTGGCTTTGGTGTGGAATGGACCTGGCACCAGGTCAGGTTACAGAGCTCCAGATAAGCTGCGTATTTGCCCAATTAAAACTGCCAAAAACCCAATTGAAATCAGAAGTAGCGAGTATCAAAAAGCAATAAAAAAATTATGGTACCTTTATCATGCTGCAGAAAACAATAAACAGACCACAAATATAGCATATTTTTCTTGTCCATGAAAACACATCTTGGTATTTCATAAAATGCCAAGATATGTTTTCATTTTGAAGCAAACTATTCAATAATAGCTGTCTGTTAATAATGTTTAAACAGTAGTGTGATTTTATTTTACCCAAATACAATTTTGAAATACCCAATTGCTTTGAAATGATAGAGTGACAATACTCCATTACTAATTCCTTGTAGTTCGGGGGCAATTGTTCAGAATCCGGCACCTCATGTTAATTTTTCTTTCGTAGTGGTTTTGTATTCATCTGGGATCCATTTGGGTGCCATTTTTTTCAGACACTTTCAAGGTCATTTCAAGGTCATTCAAAATCATCTGTCCGTCCGTCCGTCCGTCCGTCCGTCCGTCCGTCCATCCGTCCGTCCGAAATCTGCATTAAAGTTTTTAAAAATACCATCAAATGCCTCGGCGGGCTCGACATGCGGTCCGAGGCAATCAGAAACCAGCACTTCATGGTACATGTGTTGGTGTTTTCGTCGTTGTTTCAGAAAAATATGGGTGTCATTGTTTCCAAATAGGTTCAATGTCATTTCAAGGTCATTGAACTTCAATATAATTTTGATGCAATATATATATACACAATGTACTTTAAAACATATTAATTCATACACTTGTCAATAGTATTCATTATTATTGTACATATTGATATTACTAAATGAATATGTGTGGAATAGAAAATCAGTCGTCAAATTTCAAGGTCACAGAAAGGTCGAGAATGTTGATACGTTTAAATTCAACTATTAACAATGCATACTTTTCGAAGGTTTGTCATAATTCCGCATGTATTTCTATAACAAAATATCTTCACAAATGCAGCTATCAAATGTATTTGTATTTATTTTTATTTTTGTCAAGTTGAATGCCAGCTCAAAGACAATTAAGAATACTGCAGTATTATATTTATCTAACGCAAAATAAAACGACAACTAACAGATCTGGAATACCGAAAGAGCCAATTGTAATACATTACCATGTTCGACTTTGACATTATTCAACTATGGCATGCTGTTGCTATTGTGTACTAGTATTCCTTTATTAGAGTTATGTTTACATGGGTTTCATAGGCCTCCTCAATGTCTGTTATTTTCTATTGTTGATAAGGTCTCAGTCTGGTCAATATCGTCAAAAACATAAACATTATGACTGTGCACACCAAAGTGCCGACTGAATTCCTAATTTTAAACTACGAATATTTAAAATGATAACCTATAATTGTTAAACATATGTATAAAATTGAAACACACGGCTCAAATGAAAAGCAAATAAGACGATAAATTCAACGTCAGTTGTAATACAGAGAGTATTAAAGCATTATTTGCAGTACAAATAAAACGGTATCACGACTAGCGGTGTCTGATTAGTAACAGAGACATTCAAGAAAAGAAGAAACTATACTGTGAATTAAATGAATGTTTCATAAAACACGAGCACACTGGAATTCCAATAATGACTAGATGTACGAGGAATATATTTCATTGTGTACTGCCAATGGTACAGTACACTCAGAGTGGTTTGTCCCTTTTCCACTCTCTCACGGTGGGAGGAATTTTCTCAGAGTGGGAAAATCACGGTGGGAGTTATGTGCCTCCCACGGTGACCATATATTTTACCTGTATTACCACCGCGGACGGAGACCAAGCTGGACGAACTTCCAATAGCCATAAAACGGCCACGGTGTTCCCCCGTGATACGACTCCGCGTTCCACCGGGACGCCAGGCTGGCTTACCTGTACAGTCATAGCGTAGTACCCAAACATTTACACTTATTCTGACTTACGTTTGTGTTTTTTTATTCGTTTTTTTTTTATAAATATATACATTTTTCCTTTCAAACAAACATATTTCTTAACAAGAACAAAACATGAGAATCGTCTCCTAAACACATGAGAATCATCTCGCACTTTGGCATCGCGAAATCGCCTTCCGCTGAAACTTTTGTAAATACAGAGTTTGCTCATGGTGTGTAAAACGGATACGTCTTGAAATTTCGCTTTGCGCATGCATGCAAGTAAAACGCAATTCCAACGTGAGACGAGAGCGCACGACTGAATATAATATAATGTCCCATTTTCACCTCGCGATCTCACTTTGCGTTTTCGCGATCTGGCGCATGGATCGACATCGCGAAAACGCGAGAATGTAACTGGCCCTAACAAGACACTGTAGTATCATAATCGCCTTAGGAAACAATAATCATGTGCTGTAAAACATTATTTTAATTAAGAAATAGAAGAAATGTGGATATTGGGGAATATGTCGGATACATATGAAAGGGTTTTCGCGATCTCGTGTAGAAGTCGAGATCAAGTAAATGCGAGTTACACGACACTAACAGAACACCATTATAATTCTCGTGTTTTAGGAGGCAATTCTCATGTTTTGTCAAAAAAATAATATTATTTTTTCTAATAAACATATTTTGGCAGCATATGAGAAATCGTCTCCTAAAACGATTTACCTGTCCTGTTAGGGACATGTTACGATCTACTGATGGTGAACACGTGTTGGTCTTCGCTAGTCACATATGCAATAAGCCCGGTTTTGTCCGATCACGTCATACATCATCATATGCACGTGCGAATTCTGCTGAATTCTAAATGTCGGTCACCAGGTCACACTTTGCACGTGAAACTGGATTACCAACAGATGATTGTAAACACCATCAGGTGTGCAGCTAGACAGAAAATGATATGTCGCAAATGTCGCAAATGTGCTAGTTTGGGATAGGTGGGCACGGCGGCATATTTCTTTATGCGCCGTTTGAAAACGGAACTCATCGCATTCACAAAAACGCGCGATCACGAGGCGAAAACGAGGCGAAAACGCGATATTGAATACAATAGAATATATATCATGTTTTCGCCTCGCGATTTTGCAGTCTCGCGATTTGGTCTCGCGTTTTCGCGATTTTGTGTATAGGTCGACGATGCGATACAGCAACCAATAATACGTATCGAAATATGTTTTATTTTCAATAAACATGTATTGGCAGTACATTAGAATCGTCTCCTAAGACATTTATTATGTTTTTGTTGTTGAGAACTACTGATGTTTGTCTGCATTTGTTCTATTTCTTAATACAAACATGTTTTGGCTGCACATAAGAATCGTCTCCTAAAACAATGTGTACGTGTTCTGTTAGGGACATGTGACAACCTCGTGTGTTCGCGGTTTCTCGCATAGGTTGCGATCGTGAAGCGTGATCGCGAGATTTCGAGTGCACAAACCTTATTCCCACCACCCGCTACATACGGACATGCCGCAACCTGTCGACTGTCAACTGATGAACATTGGACATGTCGCTATTGTGTATTATTATGAGTTGGCTGACGGACGAGTTGGTTGAAGGCCGAAACGGAAGTCGTCGGTCATAAAATCAACGAAAACTAACGGGACCCATACGATTTCTAATTACCTCTAAGGTAATAATCGCAATTTCCATTTACCGATCTATTGGAAATGAATACTTATGACCGTATTTAAATTTCGATTGGAAAAATATAATATATATATATATAAACGTGACGTCGGCAATGGCCGATGTTACGATACAGAAGATATGTTCCTTTACTTCCATACACATTTTTGGAGATATTACGCCGATTCGCGTGACGATATGTGACCTTAAAGAAATTGCAGCAAAGTGTATGAAATTCCGCGAGGCCGAACAACTCGGCAAATAAAAAAATATGCGGGTTGGGTTTCGCGGTGCCTGTACTGTATGAGACGATTTTCAAAGTTTTGTCAGCCATATATGCACTCCTCTCTGACCACATTACCTGTACGCTGGCACGGTGATGCGCCGTGGTGCGCCGTGGGCTAATACGGTGGGTCACGGGGGAACGCGGTGTGCAGCAGATTCGGTCTTTAAAATATTCTCACGGTGGTGATTTTTGCCTCTCCACCGTGACGGGTGGGATTTCCACCCGACACGGTGGGAGGAATGTTTATGCCCACTCTCCATCCGATCACGGGGTCGAGTGGGAAAAGGGACAAACCACTCTGAGTGTACTGTACATACAATACAATCCGTATATTGATGGCAACCATGATACCGGCATGGAAGGGAGAATGAACATAAATTATAGTTGGTGCTTTAAATTAGTTGACCTGTTACATTGTGGCTATGTCAATAATGTAACCCAGATACATCAAATCACACTTGAATAGCTTGGCGTAAAGATGTACAGTGTACTAGATTGATTGTAACAAAATGTCATAGATGGCAATACACCCCTATGTTCCACTGGTTTGACCATATCGGTACTGCAAGTTATCCTTACCTCATCAACATTTGTAGCAATATACTATACTATTTATCATTTATTGATGGACACAATTACTTCCATCCGTATTCAAACTGAGATTACATGACCCCCATAATACATGAATATGACCGCGTCTAATTTTTCTGCAAAGCAGGATGCGTGTGACATCCCAGAGAGGATGGATTCACTGTAGTACTCACACTATAATAGATGTTATATATAGAAAAGTGTTTTCCACATACTATTATCACCAACTTATCAAAATAGCAACTTCCATATAAGGTATGACAATACAATGACATATAATCATATAGACGACCACTTAACACTCACACAAATTTGACAAATGTTAGTAAATAAGAAATATAGGCCCGTCAATTGTACAATAATGAAATTAATAAATTTCCTAATGATAATGACATCACATTATATATATTTCCTAATATATACTGGCTTGGCAACCAACAGTCTGTTGTGCCATCCCGCTATGAACTGCAGTTCATTGTCTAAGCCATACTGGCTCTTGGGCACCGTAGTAATAACAAACATACAAGCAGCAATGTGACAATACAAGCACTATGACTTATAGTTGACATGAGTAGCACATGATATGGCATACACGCATAAGCTTTATACGTACGTTCAACGTTGCAACGTATATCCTAGAACAATCGTCGTTAAGAAGCCGATTATCGCTCTGAATACAGAGCATTCGGGCATATTTTGTTACATATAGAATAGGTTGAGTGCCTCTTTGAATATTTTGATTACTGCTGTCCCCCTTAGTGTATACTTAGTGTAACCCAAGAGCATGTGTGCTCTTGTTTTCCAGGTGTCCAGTGTCTACATGGTGTATACTTTCCAATTTACACTTGCTTAAAACATTGCATGTAGAGAAACAACCCAGTTTGGTGACTTTCCAGATAAGGAAACTTTAGTTATTACAATGACTAAATTACTTTGAATAACCAGTCACTGTTTCAACTCGCACACTTCTGCATATACATGAGCTTATCATAGGATATGCAAATATTATTTTCTCGGAAATGAATGCTCTTTCTCATGCAGTATATGTATCAGGTTAACACGAATATGAAGACTCAATTGATGGAAACATGTGAAATGAATTGCAGATATCTTTGTATCTACTTGTATTATGTGTTTGCATATACCAGTACAAACCGATGAGAATTGCACCGACGAAAATTAATTCAGTCTATGCATATGTCAGGAATATCATCTCCTTCAAGCGTGCCATTGCTACAGCACATCATTCATACATCACATTGGCAGGGCCGTCAAACATGGTTAGACTTGTATAGCCCAGATACTAGTCCGTGCTATGGGATACCCATGAGCACTCTATAAACCCATTTAATGTATGTGGATACTAAATCATGTGAGCGAATCCTTATAACCACAATGGCAATTCTTTCAAAGAATGTTCAAAAATGTGTGTACATGTTTCAATTAAGCCAAATATCTATGTGTGTTGCTTTGTCACAGGTTGATCCTGGGAAAATCGTTTTATTGTGCAGACCATGTTGAAATAATTACCGTAATGTAATTGTTTTATTTAAAGCAATATTAATAATAGCCGAAAATTTTGGATTATTTGGTACTCTTAAGTAAATTAATGAAATTGTGCATCAAAATTAAGTTCTTAACATACTTTTGAAAAGGCAGTTTGGTGGCCATTTTGAAATTTAAAGATGATAGTGTATGCGAAACGGTATCAAAATACTTCTTACTAGATGCCATGAGGTGAAATTATAGGCATATATACATAAATGTACGCTTCTACGTGTCAAATAGTCTAGCCTATCTGAAAGCCTATCATTCAGGAGGCCATCTTGAAAATATGACCGACATGCGTGGACAAAACTAATATTTTTCTACTAGCAGCATGTATAAATAGCTATTAGTTTGATCTTTTGAGCAATTTATACCATTACTGGTCAATGGGAACTTCAGATTATCCTATACATATCACTATTCGGACACCAAACATGCATGAAGTTCAATGACCTTGAAATGACATTGAACATGATTTGAAAAAATGGCCAGGGCTGTACAAATTGATTTTTTAGCCACTTGTCCCGGACAAGTGACTTGACAAAAGTGACTTGCCCCGACTTGTCCTGGAAATTATAATTTTCAGGGCAAGTGGTTTTGAAAAAATGACTTGTCCTCGTAAAACTTCTTATACAAAACTGTAACAACACAACCATAGAGAACTATGGCACGGGTATAACGGTGGTTGCAGAGTCTGCAATTAGGACCGGTCGTTCCCTGTCAGTTACTCAAAAATAGAAAAGCCAGATTGAATGTTTTCTTTTCCGGGTGCAAAGAGAGAGAATAACTACAGCTCATCAATCAACAATTTATTACATAAACAATCATGTCTCAATCACGCAATATATCAGTGCATCACAAATTGGATTGATTGGTGTTTAACGGTATATCTATAGTGCCGTTAGTACATGTAATATGAACACATGGACACACATTACCAACTCCATATACATGTAGAAGCTTCCAAACAACGGTTCTCGGTGTATGTATATCCATGTGTGCATAATACATGCACTTTAGTTGCTATAAAAATGTTGGCAATAACATATATTACTAGTAACGGGAACCCTGGCAATCAGGAAAGATCGATTGATTGGTGTGTAATGGTCTATCTATAATTTCGAGCGTATATTCCAGAATTTTCGGTGTAAAAACATCGACGTTTTTGTGAATTAAATTACGAAGTCTACTCATTTGACCGTCTCGAAAATGAAGTCATGTCTATATTTACAATATTTAATATCTATCAGTATGTTCGCGGAACGGTAAATAATAAACTATTTGAAATTTCAGGTTTTTTTTTGTTGGCAACAGCTGTTAATTCGCTAATTACACTGCAGCTCCATTATAAAGCGATCGCGTATAGCGCGATCTCCATTATAACGCAGGTCTCTCGTGGATCCCAAAAAAAATATGAAAAAGTGTAATTAGTTGATTCGTGATTTCTGTAAGTTTATTAAAACAACGACATTCAAAGTACATGAAATAATTATTATTAGTATGTTAGCAAATGTAATACCTTTAATCAGGTAATCATGTTAATATGCATACAGTGCGTCCCCCCTATTGTACGGAAGTCCGGCGACATACGACCTTCCGTGTTGCTTATCCGGACCGTGCAATATCCGTGAGAGAGGATATCCCCCTTATTGTACGGAAGTCCGGCGACATACGACCTTCCGTGTTGCTTATCCGGACCGTGCAATACCGTGAGAGGGGATATATGAATTCCAAATCCAGATGTGATTACACCCGACACATATTACACAGACGAGATTTGTGTGATGCTTTGTGCAAAAAACCGATACACCCAGCTGTGTGTACAGGTGTTTATTGTATGACCTCATTCAGCACGAGGCTGTAAACTGTGTGACCTTTAGGCTATGTTTTTAAATGTTACTGATTGGTCAACACGCCTTTTGATGTGCCACAGACGTCGCGAATGTGCGACTTCTTTCATCATCGCATCACGGGGCAATCATGCAGTAACCCAACCCATTTCATGCTGAGGATACGCTTATGTTTGGGGACAAATATTTTCCTTCTATACACTCAGAAGTATATGCCGCGACCACCAGTTAATCCGTCTCGTCGATACGGTTCAAATGAGTGGTCACATCGTATACTTTCATTGAGAAATAACAAAAATAAATCTAATCAGGGTCACAGCTAGTATGTATATCACTTTTCTTGCTATATACACAGTATAGCAGCTTCTGTGTAAGTGTGTATCACCACAGGGAATCCGACACACGCCTGAGGCGTTATCGATCGATGAAATGTTACAATTTAGGATTAGTCTAGTGAAGAAAACAGGCTTGTGGCGGGACGTTTCAACGGAAAATAGTGACTTGCCCGGGACTAAATTTCAGCATAGAGCCACTTGCCCGAGACCAAAACCGACTTGTCCCGGGCGTCGGGCGTGCCGATTTGTACAGCCCTGATGGCACCTGGATTTTTTGGAAACCTTATACATTCAAGCTCATAAAAACATCAGGTGCCAAAAATTAACATGAGGTGCCGGATTCTTATACATATACATGTATGTACATTTGCCCCCGGACTATTATCTGAGGTTATTCTAATTTCGTGGCTGAATATATTCTTTTTTTTTATGTAAATATTCCGTTCGGATTTTGGGATTTTCCCACCAATGCAGCAGGTTGAATACGGGATCGAACCCATTGGCCCGGCCTTAAATTACCTTAGCTGTTGATAGACCGTTAAACACCACCAAACATAAAACTAAATAACGAGGTGGTCATAGGTGAAACTTTACAGTAATAATAATTTTTTACCGGTCACAATTTATTTTCTTCGACAAAATTCCATCAAATATTGATTTTTGTCATGCCGGCTTTAGCAGAAGGCGCGACTATAGTCGCCGCTTTTTCCATCGTCGTTGTCGTCGTCCACGTCGTCGTCTGCGTCAACAAATTTCAAAAAGTTTCTTTATCATCATATAACTTTAATATTAATTTACGGATTACTTCAATATTTGGACACTTGATACATGTGAGCATTTGGAACACACTCATGCTCCCATTCACATGGCCTTCACCTTTTTATACGCCCGTTTGAAAAAACAGGACGTATTGTGTATTCACCATGTACGGCCGGGCGAGCGGGCACAGCTTGTCCATGCAATAACTAGAGGTTTACTTGACGGATTGTAACCAAATTCGGTATAGCTGTTTATCACGGCAAGATGAAGAAGCCTATTGATTTTCAAAAATTTCCGATGACTCCTTGGTGGCCATTTTTATTTTTCGTACTCTGTGTCCTACAGATAATATCCCACGCAATAACTCAAGTTCTACTTCACCGATCGTAACCAAATTTGTTATACATGTTTATCACGTCAAGACAAAGAAGCCTATTGATTTTGAAAATTTGCGATGACTTATCTCCCCTTGGCAGCCATTTAAATGTTCACACTCTGTATCCTTGTTTTGTATCAAAAAGTTTGTACAAGTTTCTTCATCATCGTATAACATTAATGTTACTTGGTGGATTGGTTCAATATTTGGACACTTGATAAATGTAAGCATTTGGAACACACTTATGCCGCCATTAACATGTGTTTGACCTTTTTACCTTCCCATTTTTGCGGAAACACACTCATGACCCTATTGACATGACATTGACCTTTTGTACCTTCACATTTTTCTGGAAACACTTAGCCATATTTTGCGTCAAAAAGTTTGTACAAGTTTCTTCATCATCGTATAACATTACTATTACTTGATAGATTGCTTCAATATTTGGACACTTTATACATTAACATGACTTTGACCTTTTTGACCTTCCCACGGTTGTGGAAACTTATCCATTTTTTTATGTCAAAAGTTTCTTCAACCTTGACCTTTTTCGTATTTTAGGATGCACTTCTCTGACGGTTTTTATGACGGCACCACGTCAGGTTATTTTAATTTCAGGGCTGAATATATATGGGCTGCGCTCTGTGAAAACCAGCTTAATGACAACTTCATGAAAGCCTGAAAATGACGTCGCAAAGTTATGCTTAAAACCAACGTCACGTCGTTGAAATCATTGCATCATTGCAATAACTTGTACTATTGTAGTCGTACGCTTTACTAATTGTGGCTCACACATATTTTAATGTTGGATACGCGTGGCAGAATTTTACAGTTGTTTTCATAGTGGTTCAGATAGTTGCCTGTTTTTAGCTCGCCTGCACGAAGTGCATAAGAGCTTATGGCATACCCCCGGCGTCGTCGGCGTCGGCATCGGCGTCAGCGTCGGCGTCGTCCACAAACTTAACGTTGGGTAAATGTCTTATAACTTCTGTTTTCTTTCATGGAACACCTTGTTATTTCATACATGCATTCCTCAGATGACCCTCTAGCATGCTGTAGCAAATACATGACCCACCACCCAACCAACCCTTACCCCAAGGTCAAGGTCACAAACTTAGCACATTCATAAACTTATGTTGGGGTAAATTTCTTATAACATAAACTTAATGTTGGGGTAAATGTTGTGTAACTTCTGTTTCTTTACAGGGAACGCTTTGATATTTCATACATGCATTCATCTGATGATCCTCCATCGTGCTACAGCAAATCCATGACCCCCCCCCCCCCACACCCCTTTCCCCAAGATCAATATAACATAACTTAACGTTGGAGTAAATGTCTTTTTATAACTTCGGTTTCTTTACAGGGAACGCCTTGATATTTCATACATGCATTCATTTGATGATACTCTATTGTGCTATAGCAAATCTATGACCCACCCCCCCCCCCACCCCTTTCCCCAAGGTCGAGGTCACAAACATAGCACATTCATAAACTTAACGTTGGGGTAAATGTCTTAACATCTGTTTCCTTTCATGAACGCCTTGATATTTCATTCATGCATTCATCTGATGAAACTCTTATCGTGCTATAGCGAATCCATGACCCACCGCCCACCCCAAATGTCTTATAATATCTGTTTCCTTTCATGGAACACCTTGATATTTCATACATGTATTCCTCAGATGACCCTCTATCATGCTGTTGCAAATCCACAACCCACCACCCAACCCTTACCCCAAGGTCAAGGTCACAAACTTAGCATGTTCATAAACTTAACGTTGGGGTAAATGTTGTTTAACTTCTGTTTCTTTACAGGGAACGCTTTGATATTTCATACATGCATTCATCTGATAATCCTCTATTGTGCTACAGCAAATCCATGACCCACCCCCACCCTATTCCCCAAGGTCACAAACTTAGCACATTCATACATGCATTCCTCATGTGAATAGCTATCATGCTGTAGAAAATCACCAACTTAGTGCGTTCATAAACTTAACGTTGGGTTAAATTTTGTTTTACTTCTGTTTTCAGGGAGCGCATTGATATTTCATACATGCATTCATCTTTATATGCTATATTATGCTATAGCAAACCCACGACCCACCTTGCTCCTCTGACCCCAATGTCAAGGTCCACCGCATGCCCCTTAACCCAACGTCAATTATATATAATATTCATGTTTTTTATGCAACTGTGCCAAGTTTGAGTGAAGGCTGCCAACAGGCTAGCTTCGTTGTCTTCTGACAACTCTTGTTTGGTTTCCTACAAGGAAACACATAGTTATTTTCTCAATTATTTTACACAAATGGGCATATTGCAAATGATTTTTAGCCAGGTTTTTTAAAAAAAATCCAGGCTATTGGATTGGCGAAAGCCGGGCGGGTGGGCGGCAGGTGGCGGGCGGTGGGCGGCGGGTGGCGGACGGCGTCCACAATCAATGTTAAGTTTTCATGTTTGAGTCCATTTCTTTGTTACTGTACCACCTAGGACCACCAAACTTTCACAGCTTCATAATCAAGGGGTGCCCACCACATATCATTATCCAATAATGTTACCTTTTTTTGAACTTGACCCATTTTTTCCGCGCAGTCGACTTAGCCATTTTCAATGTTAAGTTTTCGCGTTTACAATGTTATTTTTCGTGTTTAAGTCCATTTCTTTGGTACTGTACCACCTAGGACCACCAAACTTTCACAGCTTCATAACCAAGGGGTGCCTACCACATACAACTATCCAACATGTGACCATTTTTTTTACCTTCACCTATTATTTCTACGTAATTGACTTGACCATTTTCAACGTTAACTTTTTAACGTACGTCTGGTTAAAGTTTTTTGGTTAAAAGTTTTTCGTTATACTATATCTCTGCAACTGCTTCGCCCATTACCTTGAAACTTCACATGGGTGTTTATCATCATCCATATTTTCATTCTACCCCCCAACCGTGCGGCCCCTATGCCCAATGTCAAGGTCAAATTACTTTGAATTTTTTTGTTAAAGTTTTTTTGTGTACTATATCGCTGCAACTGCTTCACCCATTACCTTGATACTTCACATGGGTGTTTATCATCATTGTCAGCACGATATCGTCGGCATTTTGGCATACGTCCGTCCGTACGTCCGTGTGTCTGGTTAAAGTTTGTTTGGTTAAAGTTTTTCCATCTACTATATCTATTTTTTTAGTGTCCATGCCTCGCCCCAAGGCGCGACATGCAGGCCACGGCCATCTAGTCTACAAAAAGTGGGTATAATTATGTTATCCAAGTGTCTATGCTTGGAAAAAACCTGGCCTACGTGGCTTTGCCTCGTTTCTTGTTATAATATATATGGACGACTTGTGCCCTGACAGTTGAAACTAAATAAGTAGTTTTAGATAACACATCACAAAATCAGTATTTTGTAATCAGTGTTGAAACCAGAATACTCAAAGAAAACAAACATATCCTGTCTGCCGACCACCATCAGAAATACATGTACTTACACATTGAGGATCGAACCCGGGGCGCATGGAAGTGCGGATATTGGACTGTGATGCCTGCAAACGTTACTTTTATTAACGAAAATGTAAACAGTTGGCTCATTAACTAGGACACTGGATACAATTGGACACAAATAGAACTGGGCATAGGTCTTAATTCGTTCGATTTACTGGTTCGCCGGTCGAATGTTTCGAAGATCAACATAAAATACAGTTTGGAAATTGTCAGAAAAATAAACGTATCACAAATGTAAAATTATGGTAGTGCCAATTACGTGGCTCCTGGCATATAGCATCATGTTGACACTGAGCCAAACATGTTTTAGTATTTAGTACTTAGTGTGTTGATATTGTGTCGCAGGCATATTTACTGTGACCATAATTATAGCCACCAGGGACGTACTAATTTGTATATGTACCTGCTACCACTTACATGTACCTTGTCACATAATTTTTATTTTCAAAAAATATCACATTGAATCAGCCGTCCGAATCATTGAATCAGCCGTCCGATTGCGGTTTGATAACAATGTAAATATTCTTTAAAATTACCACTTGTAAATATGGTTATATCAATGTATCGCATATATTTTACTAGTATATTTGCAATCATTGCAGACCCTGATTAGACAGCGCGGATGCACAGGTCTCCAACATTTACAAATTTAGGAAGATCGTTGTTGATTATCCCCTCTCCGATAAACAAGAGGGGATATAGCATTAATCCATGTACGTACGTACGTGCATGCGTGCGTACATACGTAATACGTACGTACGTCAGTAATGGATGGCAGAGTATGCGATGGGTAATTTAACGATCGGGTTCATCCTTACCGGACTTCCGACTGGAGACCTGGTTTGGCTCTCACATACCGGTACGTCTTTGGAATTTTGTATGTAACAGTTGAATCCTTATGTGAGTATTACGATTATTCGTAATCCTATTTTAAGGGAAGGGGTCAAGTGACTTTGGTGTGGTATTCTAATTTCAGGGCTGAATATATTTTTATACGCTCGTTTGAAAAACGGGACGTATTATGGATTCACCTTGTACGTGTTGCGGCGGCGGCGGGTGGTGGGCAGAACTTGTCCATGCAATAACTAGAGTCCTACTTGACGGATTGTGACCAAAATCGGTATACATGTTTAACACGGCAAGATGAAAAAGCCTATTGATTTTCAAAAATTTCCAATAACTTATTTCCCCTTGGCGGTCATTTTTAGCTCGCCTGCACGAAGTGCAGAAGAGCTTATGGCATACCCCCGGCGTCGTTGGCGTCGTTGGCGTCGTCGGCGTCGGCGTCCACAAACTTAACGTCGGGGTAAATGTCTTATAACTTCTGTTTCCTTTCATGGATCACGTTGTTATTTCATACATGCATTCCTCAGATGACCCTCTATCATGCTGTAGTAAATCCATGACCCACCACCCAACCCATACCCCAAGGTCAAGGTCACAAACTTAGCACATTCATAAACTTAACGTTGAGTTAAATGTCTTATAACATCTGTTTTCTATCATGGAACCCCTTAATATTTCATACATGCATTTCACAGATGACCCTCTATCATACTGTAGCAAATCAACGACTCGCCACCCAACCCTTACCCCAAGGTCAAGGTCACAAACCGAGCACATTCATAAACTTAACGTTGGGCTAAATGTTGTGTAACTTCCGTTAATTTACAGGGAATACCTTCATATTTCATACATGCATTCATCTGATGATACTCTATCGGACTATAGCAAATCCATGACCGACATCCCCGGCCTGGACGGTGACCCCTTTCCCCAAGGTCAAGGTCACAAACTTAGCACATTCATAAACTTAACGTTGGGGTAAATGTCTTATAACATCTGGTTTCTTTTATGGAACGCCTTGATATTTCATACATGCATTCATCTGTTGATTCTCTATTGTGGTACAGCAAATCCATGACCCACCCCTTTCCCCAAGGTCAAGGTCACAAACTTAGCACATTCATAAACTTAACGTTGGGATAAATGTCTTATAACATATCTGTTTTCTTTCATGGAACGCCTTGATATTTCATACATGCATTCATCTGAGTATACCCTATCGTGCTATCGCAAATCCATGACCCACCGCCCACCCCTTACCCCAGGGTCAAGGTCACAAACTTAGCACATTCATAAACTTAACGTTGGGGTAATTGTCTTATAACATCTGTTTCCTTTCATGGAACGCCTTGATAGTGCATACATGCATTCCTCAGATGACCCTCTATCATGCTGTAGCAAATCCACAACCCACCACCCAACCCTTACCCCAAGGTCAAGGTCACAAACTTAGCATGTTCATAAACTTAACGTTGGGGTAAATGTTGTGTAACTTCTGTTTCTTTACAGGGAACTCTTTGATATTTCATACATGCATTCATCTGATGATCCTCTATTGTGCTACAGCAAATCCATGACCCATCCCTTTCCTCAAGGTCAAGGTCACAAACTTAGCACATTCATACATGCATTCCTCATGTGAATAGCTATCATGCTGTAGAAAATCACCAACAGACGGCCCGCCAAGGCCAATAAAAGGCCTCCAATAAAGTTTTGATGGCATTTTTTGTTACAAATGGGTACCCATGCTGATCGACTTCTATGATCTGTAAGCTGTTGGATAGGGGTGGGTACCCCCGCAGATTTGACCTTTAGGGGTCATTTATGAGGTCATTTAGAGGTCATATTGACCCAAAATTTCTCATTGACATGGGTGTATAAATGCACGTATATGATTTACAACAGCATTGATAGCCGTCTGCTGATGAACTATTGTGGTAACTATATAAATAGGGATTCTGAAAACGCTGAACTAGTGAGGAAAAATCATGTCTGAAATTCGAGATGGCCGCCAATTTGCCTAATAAAGAAGAAAATATCATGTTGTATGTCATATCTTTGTTGATATTTAAGCCATTTCATTAGCGATACTGATAATAAGTATATTTTTTGATAGAGAAATTGTTTACAAACATACTGATACCATTTTTCTCAAGCCCCGTGCAGGCACCGGGGCGGGATCAACTGATCCTGAGAATAGTGCTGCAGCAGCCATTGCTTGTCGTAAAAGGCGACTAAACTGGCTTAACGATTGGGTTCATACTTTCCGGAACCCACTATACCTGATTTGGCCCTCATGTACATTTTTGGGTTTCTTGTATGTGAGAGTTGAGTCGGGCTATGTCCCATATATAAAGGTAAGATTAGTGCTAATCCTATTACTTTTAGGGGATGGGATAAATGATGCTGGTGTGGCGAGGGCCTGGCACCAGATCAGGTTGTTCTAATTTCAGGACTGAATATATATTTTGTAAATATTGAGTTCTGAAGTTTGGATTTACCCCCCTCGTACAGGTGGATACGGGACACGACCCCGTTGACCCGTCTGCGTGTAGACTCCCTGAGGCTTGTACCTCTATGTCAGAAAAGCGGACGTTAAACTAAAAAGAGAGAAAAAGAGAGAGATACCATTTTTCTCAAAGTTACTGTTCGTAAATCAAAGATGGCGGCCAAAACAGCATGTTGTATTAAATTCGTTCTCATTTAACAAATTGCTGATAATGAAGAGAGTTCCCATTAGCATGTCATTTTCATGCAATTTGTGACTAATATTATCCTTCAATTTGTATTATTGATTAAACTAACAGAACATATTTTAAAATTGGGACAATTGGAGCTACATTCAAAATGGCCACCAACTCAATTTTGAAAAGTATAAAATGAAATATCTCTGTAGCCCGACAAACAAAAACTAAAAATAAGATGTCTTTTTACAGTTTTCGCTAGTTTTCGGTACAACACTCTCATTGAAATGCGTATATTCTGGTCTAGGCCTTCAAGCTCCGCCATATTGGAAAACTGAAGAAAAAAAAACAATGTTTCTGTAGTCGGATGAGGTCAAAATATAAATTGTATGATGTTTTCTCGTTAATTGTTACACTCATGCCACCATTAGTATGACCTTGACCTTTTTTACCTTCACATTTTTTTTACGAAAACACTTTGCGTCAAAAAGTTTGTACAAGTTTCTTCATCATGATATAAGGCACAAAATGTTCTTTATATCAGAGATATCATCTGAGACTTTTTCTGGCAAAATAAACATTCATTCTCCATTACCCCACATATTGATTGACATTTTTTTCAGTTTATATCTGACGTAAATTTCCACACTGATACCAGGGGCAATAACCGTGTTTCCTTAAAATGTTAACGGACATTACTACTTACTCTCTGTATTTACTTTTTGATGTGCAATGATCATACTTTATAATCTGTCGAAAATATAATTTTTTCAGTTAACACATTTAATTAGTATAAATAATTAAAAAATATCATACCTCATTTGCATTTGAAAATAGCCTGATACCACCGCGAGTCACTATCAGTAAAATAAATATTACTAACTGATTATATCTGTATAGCGGGCACTCGTAATATTTAGAACTTGTGGAATAGGGACACAATTATACACTTATTTAATTCCTATAAAGAACATGTTGTGCCTACTGAGTGGGCATGTACCTTTAATGGCAGTGCAAAACTTTACCAGATTGTTTCTCAAATTTCTATTGCAATTTTCTTTGCTAACAGCTGGCTGAGAAACGTGACCTTACGATCAAGGTCGACACCAGTGATAATTGTAGCAATGGAACCTTGTTTATGCCATTAACAACATATTTGATCAATTTCTGAAACACCCCGGATAATCAAACTTTTAAAAAAAACTTCGGCATGAGAATTATCCTGATTGATTGCACATTTGCACCTTTAGTACATGTAGTTGCCATTATGTTATACTTTTTGAGATTTGTTATTTATTTAAACATGTTTTGAATATATTGTAGATATAGCTGCAATGAATGGCATGTGAGATGTAAAATTAACATTGTTCAATATCTGGATTACTTTTACAGTTATAACAATGCATTTGTAATGCCACATGTGCAATTGGGACTACCCATCGTAAATGACCAGGCGGACACCCCCCCCCCACCCCTTACCAAATTTGCTGCTTGAATAAACCCACCCCCGGACTAAAACCCCTCCCATTACTACGGTGGACAAAGCACTTAGGAGAACCCCCCACCCCACATGCTAGAACAAAACACCACCCATGTTAGGATATCACCCCCACCCCACATGCTAGAACAAAACACCACCCATTTTAGGACAACCCCCCCCCACCCCACCCCACATGCTAGAACAAAACACCACACATGTTAGGACAACCCCCCCACCCCACCCCACATGCTAGAACAAAACACCACCCATGTTAGGACACCCCACCCCACCCCACATGCTAGAACAAAACACCACCCATGTTAGGACAAACCCCCCCCCCACCCCACCCCACATGCTAGGACAAAACACCCACATGTTAGGACACACCCCCCACCACACCCCACATGCTAGGACAAAACACCCACATGTTAGGACAACCCCTCAACCCCACCCCACCCCACTGATGGACTCAGTGAGATAATATATCTAATTGCATCAGAGACCATCCTTAAACTGATAAATTTTGTATTTTCTATGCTAATATTTGTATTACAAAATCTGTAGCTTTTGTCTGAAAATATTGTCAAGTTGACAAAGTTTTCCTGGAAAATTTAATATTTTTACAATAATTTTTCATGAACAATAAAGGGAGAACAATATTTATTTCATCTATATAACGTATGTACATGTACATGTATGTGAAAATATGGCTTGTTGTTCTAATATCATGGACATCTACGATATTGTCATTAGGGTCAGCCGTTCTCTATGACAATGATATATAGCTCATTAACATATAGCACACTGTTCCTAGCATGGGGCTGTTTTTCCTAGCATGGGGGTGTTTTCTCCACCGTAGTAATGGGAGAGGTTTTGGTGCTGCACTCTGAATCAGCATAAAATGTTTCACGGCGACATATGTGCCGGATTCCCAACAGAAGATATTGCATGCACACAAAATGCGTTTATGCGATAGGTCTCAGTAGAGCTGAGTGGCGTCTTGTAAGGAAATTGGTGCATTCATCGACAGGACACATTTTATGTCGACACGGTGTGCAGCACCAGTTAGGTGAGTAATTGTGCTGGAGCAGGTTTGATGAGATAAGCACAGATACAGGAGAGACATAGTATCACCTGCCAATGACGCTGCTCCAACCATTTCAACCTGACAGATAGTAATCCAATGTTTGCAAACACTACAGATCCAGATGGGGTGGCTCATAATGAGCCATTTATATTAGTAAATTATTCCACATTAAAATACCCTTTTTATGATGAATGGAAAAGCCCAAAATAGCATGGGAAAGATATTTAGGGGGCAAGGGTTACTGACTATCCAGGAGTTATTGCAACAGCCTTTTAATTCATCTAGTATGACATGGGGGGCATTATAAATTGCAATGTCCATCCGTCTGTCTGTCTGTTTGTCACACAATTGTTCAGTGAATTACTTCTACAGTTTGCAGCCATCTTCTTCAAACTTGGGAGACATCACACACCTCAAGCAGGAGTGTGTAATGTAAACGTTTTTGCACTGCATCTGATCCATCTGGAGTTATGCCACTATTACAATTTCTGTAATCAGACAGACTGTGTTTGTGAAAAGCTGACACAAGGGGGATATAGCAATGATCCATGTATGTTAGTATGTTCCATGCACATTAGTACATTTGTATGTTAGTACGTTAGTAACACTTCCTGTTTTCACTATATATCTTTAACCCCTTCTTAGATGTTGATAATATTTGGCCATTATGTGTGTCACGGGATGGTGATTTGTTTTGCATACTGAACACCCAAGGTCAAGGTCACTGACGACTTACAGTTATGGGCCGTAAGTGAGGAATTAATATGGCTGGCAGCAATATGGTTTGTTGACTTTGACTGTAATTTTGGACAGCTTTGTTCATTTCAGTTCAATTATACAGAAAATCCACTTCAATGTCAACAAAATATCATCTGCTACAAAATATGGCTGTCACCAGGAAATGTCAAATGCTGGTTAAAACCAATGAAACCGTGCAGACATGTTTGGCATAGGTTAGTCTTGTGTCAATAACAGTTTTGAGTCCATTTAAAAAATAATATGAAAATAACGAACATCAGTCGAGAAGTGGGATGCGAGTGAAACCTGGAGAGAAAGTAGAGCACCTGTGGAGGCGGGTATTGTATTTGTTGTGTCACATATGGTGGAGTAGGCACCTTGGGGGGGGGGGGGTATCTTTTGGTGGTGTCGCATGTGATGGAGTAGGCACCTTGTTGGGTGTTGGGGGTATGTTTTGGTTGTTTTACATATGATGGAGTAGGCACCTTGGTGGGGGTATGTTTTGGTGGTGTTACATATGATGGAGTAGGCACCTTGGTGGGGTATGTTTTGGTGGTGTTACATGTGATGGAGTAGGCACCATCGTGTGGAGTATGTTTTGGTTGAGTTACATCTGATGGAGTAGGCACCTTGGTGGGGGGTTGGGGTATGTTTTGGTGGTGTTACATATGATGGAGTAGGCACCTTGATTGGGGGTATGTTTTGGTGGTGTTACATATGATGGAGTAGGCACCTTGGTGGGGGGGGGTATGTTTTGGTGGTGTTACATGTGATGGTGTAGGCACCTTGGTGGGGTATCTTTTAGTGGTGTTACATATGATGGAGTAGGCACCTTGGTGGGGGGGTGGGGGTATGTTTTGGTTTGAGTTACATATGGATGGAGTAGGCACCTTGGTGGGGGTATGTTTTGTTTTGGTGGTGTTACACATGATGGAGTAGGAACATTGGTGGGGGGTATGTTTTGGTGGTGTTACATATGATGAAGTTGGCACCTTGGTGGGGGGATATGTTTTGGTGGTGTCGCATGTGATGGAGTAGGCACCTTGTGGGGTGGGGTTATGTTTTGGTGGTGTTACATATGATGAAGGAGGCACCTTGGTGGGGTGGGGTTTGTTTTGGTGGTGTCGCATGTGATGGAGTAGGCACCATGATGGGGGGGGGGTATGTTTTGGTGATGTTTCCTATGATGGAGTAGGCACCTTGGTGGGAGTATGTTTTGGTGATGTTACATATGATGGAGTAGGCACCTTGGGGGGGGAGTATGTTTTGGTTGTGTTACATATGATGAATAGGCACCTTGGTGTGGGGGGGGGGGTATGTTTTGGTGATGTTACATATGATGGAGTAGGTACCTTGGTGGTGGTATGTTTTGGTGATGTTACCTATGATGGAGTAGGCACCTTGGTGGGGGGTATGTGTTGTGATGTTACATATGATTGGAGTAGGCACCTTAGTGGGGGGAGGGTATGTTTTGGTTGTGTTACAGATGATGGAGTAGGCACCTTGGTGGGGGTATGTTTTGGTTGTGTTACATATGATGGGAGTAAGCATCTTGGTGGGGGTGGGGGTATGTTTTGGTGATGTTACAGATGATGGAGTAGGCACCTTGGTGGGGGTATGGAGTAGGCGCCTTGGTGGGGGGGGGGTATGTTTTGGTGGTGTTACATATGATGGAGTAGGCACCTTGGTGGGGGTATGTATTGATGGTGTCACATATGATGGAGTAGACACCTTCGTGGGGGTATGTGTTGGTGGTGTTACATATGATGGAGTAGGCACCTTGGTGGGGTGAGGTATGTTTTGGTGATGTTACATATGATGGAGTAGGCACCTTGGTGGGGGTATGTTTTGGTTGTGTTACATATGATTGAGTAGGCACCTTGTTGGGGTGGGGGTATGTTTTGGTGATGTTGCAGATGATGGAGTAGGCACCTTGGTGGGGTATGGAGTAGGCGCCTTGGTGGGGGGTGGGTGCATGTTTTGGTGGTGTTACATATGATGTAGTAGGCACCTTGGTGGTGGTATGTTTTGGTGATGTTACATATGATGGAGTAGGCACCTTGGTGGGGTATGTGTTGGTGGTGTTACATATGATAGAGTAGGCACCTTGGTGGGGTGGAGGTATGTGTTGGTGGTGTTACATGTGATGGAGTAGGCACCTTGGTGGGGGTATGTTTTGGTTGTGTTACATATGATGGAGTAGGCACCTTGGTGGGGTGGGGGTATGTTTTGGTGATGTTACAGATGATGGAGTAGGCACCTTGGTGGGGGTATGGAGTAGGCACTTTGGTGGGGTGTATGTGTTTGTGGTGTTACATATGATGGAGTAGGCACCTTGGTGGGGTATGTGTTGGTGGTGTCACATATGATGGAGTAGACACCTTGGTGGGGTATGTGTTGGTGGTAACACATATGATGGAGTAGGCACCTTGCTGGGGTATGTGTTGGTGGTGTTACATATGATTGAGTAGGCACCTTGGTGGGGTGGGGGTATGTTTTGGTTGTGTTACATATGATGGAGTAGGCACCTTGTGGGGGTATGTTTTGGTGGTGTTACATATGATGGAGTAGGCACCTTGGTGGGGGTATGTGTTGGTAGTGTCATATATGATGGAGTAGGCACATTGGTGGGGGTATGTTTTGGTGGTGTTACATATCAATGAGTAGGCACCTTGGTGGGGTGTGGGTATGTTTTGGTGGTGTTACATATGATGGAGTAGGCACCTTGGTGGGGGGGGGGTATGTGTTGGACGGTGGTGTCACATATGATGGAGTAGGCACCTTGGTGGGGGTATGTTTTGGTGATGTTACAGATGATGGAGTAGGCACCTTGGTGGGGGTATGGAGTAGGCACCTTGGTGGTGGGGGTATGTATGTGGTGTTACATATGATGAAGTAGGCACCTTGGTGGGGGTATGGAGTAGGCACCTTGGTGGGGGGGGGGGTATGTTTTGGTGGTGTTACATATGATGGTATAGGCACCTTGGTGGGGGTATGGAGTAGGTACCTTGGTGGGGGGGTATGTTTTGGTGTTGTCACAGATGATGGAGTAGGCACCTTGGTGGGGGTATGGAGTAGGTACCTTGGTGGGGGGGGGGGGTTTGGTGTTGTCACATATGATGGAGTATGCACCTTGCTGGGGGTATGTTTTTGTTGTGTTACACATTATGGAGTAGGCACCTTGGTGGGGTGAGTATGTGTTGGTGGTGTTACATATGATGGAGTAGGCACCTTGGTGGGGTGAGTATGTGTTGGTAGTGTCATATATGATGGAGTAGGCACATTGGTGGGGGTATGTGTTGGTGGTGTTACATATCAATGAGTAGGCACCTTGGTGGGGTGTGGGTATGTTTTGGTGGTGTTACATATGATGGAGTAGGCACCTTGGTGGGGGTATGTGTTGGTAGTGTCATATATGATGAGTAGGCACATTGGTGGGGGTATGTGTTGGTGGTGTTACATATCAATGAGTAGGCACCTTGGTGGGGTGTGGGTATGTTTTAGTGGTGTTACATATGATGGAGTAGGCACGTTGGTGGGGGGGGGGGTATGTGTTGGACGGTGGTGTTACATATGATGGAGTAGGCACCTTGGTGGGGTATGTTTTTGTTGTGTTACACATTATGGAGTAGGCACCTTGGTGGGAGTATGTGTTGGTGGTGTCACATATGATGGAGTAGGCACCTTGGTGGCTGCTGGTGGTACTATCAACTCAGAACAATCTATTGTTGTATCTCGTAGTAATTTATTGTAGTTGTTTCGAAGCAATTCCTACAAGAAGCTTGTTATTCCAAAAGGACATTGCCACATTATTTCTTATGAAAGCAGACTGTTGAAGATCAACACAGCTATTCCTTATTTTACTTACATCTGCACAGAGCCCATACTTTAGTATTGTAGAAAATGTGTGGAAACCATTTGAAATAACACATGAAAAAGACCAAACAAGACTTCAAACCAAACAAGACCTCATGATTGCCCATTTACTACATTACAAACTTGCCAAACAATTTGGTGAGTACATTCATTTATTTCTTAAATTTCATGAAGTGAAAATGGCCCATTTGCTCACAGCACTTGCTGTTGGCAGCCATCTTCATTCCTCACTTATTGCTACTTTCTGTATTGCTTAAGATATGGTTTTTTTTTTCACTATTACTTTTTACATTCTCACATTTTGATAATATTTGGCAACAATGTGCATTTACAGATGATGCTTTGCTATGCACATCCTAATGCCAGGCGTCAAGGTCACTTAGGTGTCATGTTCATCTTCTTTGTAACACAATATACGCTTATGAATTTTTCATCTTTTATCTCTATTTCTTTTTAATCCCTTCTCACATTTTATTCCCTTCTCACATTCTCACAATATTTAGCCACAATATGTGTCTAGCGATGGTGCTTTGTTTCGTGTCACTGAGGACTTTTGTTATACCCCCACAAACAAAGTTTGAGGGGGTATATAGGAGTCAGCTTGTCTGTCGGTCTGTCGGTCTGCCGGTCTGTCGGTCTGTTGGAAATTCCCTTCCGCTCTATATCTTCTACACCCATGCGTGGATTATCAAATGGCTTGGCACAAATGTTTCTCATGATGAGAAGGTGTGTCGCGATCAATAATCACGCACCTACGTCCAAGGTCAAGGTCACAGATGAAGGTCAAAGGTCAAACCTATCGAAATTCCCTTCCGCTCTATATATTCTACACCCGATGCATGGATTATCAAATGGCTTGGCACAAAATGTTTTCTCATGATGAGAATGTGTGTCGCGATCAATAACCACGCCACCTACGTCCAAGGTCAAGGTCACAGTTGTTTTAAGGTCAAAGGTCAAACCTATCGAAATTCCCTTCCGCTCTATATCTTCTACACCGGTGCATGGATTTATCAAATGGCTTTGGCACAAAATGTTTACTCATGATGAGAAGGTGTGTCGCTATCAATAACCACGCACTACGTCCAAGGTCAAGATCACAGTTGAAGGTCAAAGGTCAAACCTATCGAAATTCCCTTCCTCTATATCTTCTACACCGATGCATGGATTATCAAATGGCTTGGCACAAATGTTTCTCATGATGAGAAGGTGTGTCGCGATCAATAACCACGCACCTACGTCCAAGGTCAAGGTCACAGTTGAAGGTCAAAGGTCAAACCTATCGAAATTCCCTTCCGCTCTATATCTTCTACACCAATGCATGGATTATCAAATGGCTTGGCACAAATGTTTCTCATGATGAGGTGTGTCGCGATCAATAACCACGCACCTACGTCCAAGGTCAAGGTCACAGTTGAAGGTCAAAGGTCAAACCTATCGAAATTCCCTTCCTCTCTATATCTTCTACACCGATGCATGGATTATGTAATGGCTTGGCACAAATGTTTCTCATGATGAGAAGGTGCATCGCGATCAATAACCACGCACCTATGTCCAAGGTCAAGGTCACAGTTGAAGGTCAAAGGTCAAACCTATTGAAATTCCCTTCCTCTCTATATCTTCTACACCGATGCATGGATTATCACACTATGCCCAGGGTCAAGGTCACAGACTTGATGCGTTTGAAACCTTAACGCTCGGCTAAATGGCTTATAATCAAAAATGCCTCGTTTTCTTTGGCTGCCAGTGGGGGTATTCGTGTGCCGACAGGCCACATTTCTAGTTCACCTTGTTTGTCACATTTTGATAATATTTGGCCACAATGTGTGTCTACGCATACCCCCACGTCCTGTTGTCTTCGAAGGTCTAGTACATACGATGGACGTACGTGCGTCCGGGTTAAAGATTTCAGTTTTTTGGTTAATGTTTTTCAATATACTATTAAAGCGTTGGCGGTGTTTATCATGATCCATATTGTCATTCTACATACCACTCGTGCGGCCCCTGTGCTTAATGTCAAGGTCAAATTACTTTGAAATATACTTTGGATTTAGGTTAAAGTTTTTAAGAGCACTATATCTCTGAAACCGATTCGCAAATTCACGCGAAACTTTACATCATCTGTTTATCATCATCCATATTTTCATTCTATGCCCTACCCGTGTGGCCCCTCTGTCCAATGTCAAGGTCTAATTACTTTGAATTTTACCATGAAGCTTTTTTTGGATTTAGGTTAAAGTTTTCAAGAACACTATATCTCCGAAAAACGTTTCGCCAATTCACTCAAAACTTCACATGTGTGTTTATCATCATCCATATTTTCATTCTATGCCCAACCCGTGCAGCCCCTGTGTCCAATGTCAAGGTTTTACCTTTAATTGTTTATGAAAATTTGGTGCAAGTTTTTATGTATACTATATCTCTGCAACCGCTTCACTGATTAACTTCAAAGTTCACATGGGTGTTTATCATCATCCATATTTTCATTCCACGTCCCACCTGTGCCACCTGTGTGCCTAATGTCAAGGTCAAAAATCATTTTGAAATTTTTTTCGAATTTAGGTTAATATTCTTTTTAAATACGGTAATCGATATTATGTGTACGGGTTAAAGCTTTTTTTGCATTCAAAATTATTTTAGTACTATCAATTGCCTTGGCATGTGGGCCACGGGCATCTAGTATTATCAAGGCTGCCAGTGCAGGGGATTAGCTTCGAAATAATGATGCCCTTGTTGTAATAAAATATTTCTGTGTATCGTTGATATTTGAATTAACATACAGTCGAGCACCAGTATCTCGAAGTCGAAGGGAGATGGTCCATATAGTCGAGATAGGACTATGTTCGAGACAGTCATTAAGTGACATGGTTGAATATTTTTTGCGAGAAATAAGAAATCATGTTACGTACCTATTGCACCTTAAGTAAACAATCGCCAATTAACTAATGACCAAAGGTAGTTAGCTTATCAACATTGGATATCAACATGGTCAAGACTCCAAATTACATTACAAGGTGATAGATAGATTGGCAAACACCCAAATATATCCAGGTGTACCAATTAAGCATAGAACCTGAGGTAGGTGTGAATTTATTTTGGCTGATATTTGAAATACTGGTGCTGGACTGTATATATATTTTAGTAGGTAGTTATACAAATGTATAAATAGAGGATCTCAATGAGTTCCCATTTAATATGAGATTCATTTAACGAGTCATGCACAATTTATGCACCGAGCCTCTGGCGAGGTACATAATATCACTGATGTTTCATAAATCTCATATCAAATGGAATCGAGTTTGAGTTTCTGTTTATTACATGACACCACACAACCAAGGAACAGAATACTTTGGAGATATCCAAAACGTTTCAGTGAAAAGACGCCTTTGATTATTTTCCCCTTAAGTTGAAAATCTCCACCGAGAAAAACAGTTTTAATACTAGCAACAAATATATTATAAATATGCCATAGCATAGGTTCCCGTTCTTTGTAAACACTTTGTGTTAACCAATGGGAGCGCATTTTAACAATTGTAGTGATTTTACAGAGTCACCGACACTTGCTTTGTCGTGCATTAGGGACATTTGGAACGTGTTCCATTTGTTTAGTTGGTGGTTGGTTGGGCGAACGTGAAGGCGTAAATTAACGGTAGGGGTTCCTCCTTATAGGAATCACGATTTGCCTGGTTTGGCCCTCAGGTACGTTTTTATCTTTGGCTCTTTTGTTACCTGTGAGTTGAATTGGGTTATTGCCCATTATAAAAGTAGTAAGAAGTGATTCTGGTGTGGTGAGGACTTGGCATCAGATCAGGATTATTCTGATTTCAGGGCTGAATATATACCAGTATTTTTTTTATTGTAAATATTCACTTCTGATTTCGGGATTCCCCACCCCCCCCCCCCCCCCCATGAATTGTTCATTTGGCATAACTTTAGCACACAAAGCAAGCGACTATGTAATTAGGGTGATGCGGCCAGTCATGTTTCTGGCAAGCGGCATGCATAATGTCCATATCTAGTTGAATGAATGTGATGGCAGGCCAGGAGCTAGACTGAAGAAATGAGGCTTATTGGTTTTGTAGATCCAGATCAGCCTGTGCATCCGCACAGTCTGGTCAGGATCTGTACTGTTCATCATTCCATCAATGAAAGCCCATCATGCTTCTGACAAGCAATATTATAAGTTATTGTGATTTTAAACAGTCAATATGGTGTCATATTGCCCATCTGAATCTATATTCAGCCGAGGCGCAGCCGAGGGGGGATATAGCTTCAGACGGGCGATATGACACCATATTGACTTCGTAGAATCACAATAACGTATTTGTCATACCTCAGATTTTATATATTATTCTTCAGAATATAGTTGTATAAGTGTAATGGCACATGTTTAATGTGATAGAAATATGGCGCCAAACGACACGACGTTATGACGTTACAAATATTTCCTGACGTCATCTCGACATAAACGAGTAGAAATTTGTTAATAACTTGAACTTGGCAATTTCTGGACCGATCTTCAAAATCTAACTTGTTTTCGATCATTTCGATTCCCTTTGGCTATTTTTCGGAGGTGGTTTCCAAAACTTTTTGTTCTCGACTCCGCCTCGACCCGCCACCATTTTTATTCGAGCTATATTGATGGGTAGGGCTTGACAGGTAATATGGGCTCATAGTACCCGTCCAGCTGACAAATCAAAACGCGAGAATCTTATCTGCGGTATGACAAAGATCGTTATCAGGTGGCTCCAGTCGTGTGCTATTTGATTAGGAGCTACACTGGTCACAAATGCCATTTCTCTAGTCAGGGCCAGTGTAACTATGATCAGGTAGCAGACTTACAGTCTGTTACACATGTATTTTTGTTAGAAACATAATGTTAGATCAAAATGATGGCAAACAGTGTAGATCCTGAACTATCTGCACTGTAGTGCAGTCTGATCTGTGACTACAGTCGCAAACAAACAAATCATATTTTGTGGACATATGAGTCACTTATTAATATGAATATACTTGCATTCAGTATACGAATGTATGGATATATATAATACAAGGTTCAAATAATCAGATATACCAGTAGCTATGTTCTGTAATATAATACACTGCCTGGTTTTTGTCCGGAATCCATTTTTATATCCCCTAAATGTCTCACTGGATTCATGTAGAGGACCATCTGAGATGATAAAAATATCGAGGGTGGCCATCTTGAATCATCGTCATTTTCCTGAAATTCAAGATGGCGTCTAAAAGGTTGCCATATAGACATATTGGTATAATCAATATTATCACTGCAGTACCAATAGATCAACTGTAGTATTTTGTGTTCATTTATTTCAATTGAATGATATACACACTGTATTCTTCAGGAAAATTTATATTGGGCATATAGAAAATAAAATTTTGCAAACAAAAATTATTTAAGAAATGTTTATTTTCTTTTTTTTACAATTTATTAACAAATACATTTATTTACATTATGCATGCTGATTCATTTACACGCCTAATAGGTGCTAAATGCAATCGGTTTTCATTAAAATGATGATAACAAACAATGTTGATGCAAGTATTGGTGGGTGTGGTAAACAAATTGAAACACACATTTGCAAACATAGTTTTCATTTTACTCTGTATTTCCTCTTGTTTTAGACAAAAGTTAAATCTGTTTCATGTGGATTTAATTGACATATAATCTGGTACTGATCTCGTTCACAAAAATGAAAGATGACCTTATAGTTTATTTAAATCAAATTAATAGTCATGCACATGGAATTCAAAATGGACACCACATTTGACACACATACTATGAATCCTGATTTTAATGCATATTTATTGAAATATAGTGCATACTGTTAAGACGTTATTTGAGGTCTTATGAAACATTTTCCGACATTGTTTCAACCAAGGTATTTTTTAGCTAACCTGAGCCAAAGAGCTATTGTTACCGCTTTTCGTCCGACGTTGTAGTCAGTCGTCGTCCGTTCACAATTTCAAACGTCTTCTTCTACGGAATCGCTGGGCCGATGTTGGTCAAACTTTACACACATGGTACATAGGTAGGGGGATTACAAATTTGTTAAAATGGAGGTCTTCGCCAATTCAAGATGGCCTCGTCTAAAAATCGCACAAATTCTTAAAAAATCTTCTTCTCCTAAACCGCCAGACGGATTTCGACGAAACTTGGCAGGAATGATTGATGTACAATGATCTTTCAAAGTTGTTCAAATCATGACCCCGGGGTCAAAAATGGGCGTGGCCCAGGGGGTCAAATAGGGGTCAAAATTTCATATTTCACCGAATATGGTCAAATCATATACCAATCGAAGATATCGAAATTGGATGATTACATCATTTAAGATGGCCACCGAAAGGCCAATAGGTCATCCTTTTGTTTGATATTTCAAACGTCTTCTTCACAAGAACCTGTTGGCCAATGTTAGCCAAACTTCACGATTATGGTGCTTTGGTGAAGCCTTTTCAGATTTGTTGCATCCAAAATGGCCGCAGTCTAAAAATAGCACAAATTCTTAAAAAAAAATCTTCTCACGAACCGCCCGACTGATTTCGACCAAACTTGACAGAAATGACCGATGTACAATGCTCTTTCAAAGTTGTCAAAATGGTAACCCCAGGGTCATAAATGGGTATGGCCCGGGGGGTCAAATTAGTGTCAAATTTTATTTTTGACCGAATATAGTCGCATTATATATCAAATCAAAGATATTGACGAGCCAATCGCTCCAGTGCAGTTTTCATGATTATGTCATCCAAGATGGCCGCCGAAATGTCAAAAGGTCATACTTTTATTTGAGATTTCAAACGTCTTCTTTACAAGAACCGGTTGGCCAATGGTAGCCAAATTTCACAAATATTTGTTAAAATGGAGGTAAAATCTTGTTCTCACAAACTGCTAGGCGGATTTCGACCGATGTACAATGTTGTTAAAATGGTGACCCCGGAACCTCTCTAAACCGGACACCAAGAAAATACCTATGAACTTATTATTGAGTTTCTTGGTCATTTATCTCTTTTGATAATGTCTGTTTGTGATCGCATAGCACTATGGCTCAGAATAATCAAATGCTTGATTTACAGTGAAACCTCTCTAAACCGGACAACCTGGGGACCTCCCAGGGTATCCGGTTTAGAGAGGTTTCACTGTATGTACTTTGTGTTATCTCTGATAGCTTCCTGTCAATCAAAAACGTCACACAAGTCTTCTACATATATTGAAAACCTAGTTTTTATTTTCTGATGAAAAAGAAATTCTCAAAAATACACTTTTTTCAACTTAGCCATTGAGTTTGGGTATTCAACAACTCCAACAGTTTTCTCTCAATCAATCTGGAATTTTAAATTTTACATATGTCTTCCACACGTATTGAACATGTTCACCTGGCATTTTAATGACAAAAATACCATTTTTTCACAACATGACCATTTTTCAACACTTTCTTGCATACTATTCTGTATAACGTATATAGTTTGTGTAATCAACTCATTTGTCAGCTTTGTGATTGTGACAACACTGCAGTTCAGGAACACCAACTATGTATATGAAGACTCTAATGCAGATGGAGATAGAATTGATTGAAAGTGCTGAGAATTCATTATCCGTATTAATTAAGACATTTCCTGCATACACACAGTGGCCATATTGATATCAAACATGTCAGACATGAAACAGTGCTTTAGACATTGACATACTCCTATAAATTCCCGTTCATATACAGGAAAAACAGCAGAATAAACTATTTATCCATGTAGTCTGAGGGCAAATGTACCTATACGTATACGAATCCAGCACTTTGTGTTCATTTTTGTCACCCGATGATTTTTATAAGCTTGAATGTATAAGGTTTCCAAAAAATCCAGATGCCATTTTTTCAAGGTCATTTCAAGGTCATTGAACTTCATGCATAATGAATAATATATATATGTCTGAATAATGATATGGATAGGATAATTTGCAGTTCAACCATATACATGTACATTGCTCAGAACATCGGAATAATAGATATTCTGCATCTTATTAGCAGAAATACACAAGTTTCTTCAATGCATGGCGGTTATATTTTCAAAATGGCCACCAAAAAGCTACGTTTTCAAATAGGCTGGTCTGTAAGACACATATGAGGGTAATTTCATGTATATATACCTATATTTGTAGTTCAAAGTATCGTATAAGAAATGTAGTGATATTTTTCTTGTACTTTACCATATACATTTCAAAATGGCAGCCAAGTTTCCTTTTATTATAAATACAGGTATGCTAAAAATAACTTAGTAGTGATGCCGGTGCACACATACATTACTTTGCTTTCGAAAGTGAAATAAGCCAACATAATCTGCTATTGATAATAATGGCTTTGCTAGTAACGACATAATACTCACGGCAATTATGTTTACTTTCAAAATTGACACCAAAATAAAATGATATGCGAAGTATAGACCAGTGAAAAGTCAAATAGTGAACTTCATGTGGATGCATTAATCCAGGCATTCAATATCAAAGATTCTAACAATACACAAGAAATATATGTGTGAAATATTTCGATGAGTTTTGTCATGGTTTTTATCACATTTGCTAGTCAATTATATACATACTTCACACATATATTGCTTACTTGGAAGTTTATACACATTTGTTCAGACGTACTGTGTCTATACCCACATATTCAGTATGAAAGAATCCAGCCCTGTGCGAAGTAACATATTCAAATTATGTCACCTACTCGATGACATTTTCCAATATTTATGCATGCATTTATACATGCATTCTCCTTAATTTGTCAGTGTGAATATGCTCCACAAGCATATGACTTAATTGAAATGTTTACACAGATTTTCGAACATACTTAACTAATTGTCATCGTGGTTATAAGGAGTGGCTGGCTCACTTAACTAGGTTATTTTAAGTAATTTAATCATTCCAGTAATAGTACATTATGGAAGAGTAAGATAATGGGATGACGCTCGATTTTCGTGCCAAAATTGATTTTTTTGCAGTTTTGTCAACAATAGGAAGTACGTTAATGAAAAAAATAGGGGTTGAATTTTCTCGACCATTTTTTTTGTGTATTTGGGACTTTTTAGGGGTGACCATTCCCCAGAAAATGGCAAAATTATTATGGTATGTGATGACGCTCGATTTTTGTGCCAAACTTGTTTTTTCTGCAGTTTTATGAACCATAACGGGTGATGAATTCGAAAATAGGTAATTAAACATTTTTTTGACCTTTTTTTCTGTATTTGAGGGCTTTTCAGGGGCGACAATCCCCCAAAAAATGACAAAATCTGTATCTCGACTCACATACTCTCTATTTTCATGATCTTGGTGTCTAAGATATGGTTTTGCGGGGCGCTGAGCTCGATTATGATGGTCCCGACATGATTTGAGGTCAATGTCATAAAGTAAAGGTCACCACGAGGTCACCACGAGGTCACCAATGGACACAGAGGATGAACTCGGTCAAAGTAGCTGAACTCGTATACGGGCCAGTTTGTATGGGAATTTATGTACATGTAGGGCATGTGCAATTTGGAGCCGGAGAATTCAATGGTAAAATCCATTTCGGCAAGTTCTACATATGTACCTGCTAAGTTCGATCAGATGAGTCGCCCAAATGATCAAGTTGCGCGAGTTTGCAGTAGACCGGATACTAGGCTGGTCACATAAGCCATAACGTCTGTTGCGACAGACAGTTGCATATTCCATATAATCCTGCGTATGCGTTTGAATGTCATACACATGTTTTATCTACGTTCTACGTTGAAATATGTCGAAAGACGTTGCGCCGAAAATACAGCGGCTGGTCTCCAAGATATAACAACAACAACAACAATTTGTCTGATTAGTTGTGAATAAATCGCAGCGTTGTTAAATAGTGTCACTATATTAACGACGCTGTGATCTTCGCACATCTGGTTGTAAAGCATGATTGGCCCTATATTACCAACGCTGTGGTTTTGTTAATACATGCACATTCTTTTTGAATGTCGTTACAGTGTGCATCGACTTTGCTATTCTGTACAAGAAACAACACAAACACAAAATAATCCGTAAAGATTTGAGGAGTTTCGGCAATGTCGAAACGAAAATCGACAGATTCGAAGTCTTGCATCATTTGTAAAGAGGGTGACTCTATCAATAATAAACTTGTTGATACTACTGACATATCACTTCTGAAAGACCTGAAAGAAAGGATTCTCGAGCGGGCTAGTCTAGGGGATGTGCACCTCAAATCGCTGGCTGGTCATTTCAGTAGTTTGTCCGTGTCAGATTTGCGTGATGTCTGTTATCACAGCGGATGTCGCAAGCCTCTTGTAAACAAGGCAAACTTAGAGATGTGTAGAAAACGTGCTCGTTCCCTAACGCCAATGTTTTCTGATGCACCATCTACTTCTGAAGTGCCGTCGTCGGCGCCGAAACGTGGGCGTCCACACAAGATAGAGACATCTAAGACAGCGACCCCTCTACTTAGAAAGAAAGGTGGTAATGTTCTTCCGAAGGAAAAGAAATGTATGTTCCACACATGCTCCTTTTGTCCAAAATTGTCACAAGAGTTGCACAAGGTAGTATCGGATTCTATGGGTCAGCATCTTCTAGCTATCAAAGGGTCTACTAATGACGACTTAGTCAGATTGAGTATAGCTGAAATATTGGAACCTGGAGATGCAGCAGCATTAGAAAAATACTACCATAGAGACTGTCTCAGGGTTGCAGACAGACACTGCAAGGAACCGGGTGATAGTGATGCATATAAACATGTAAGAAGTGTGTGTGATGCTGAGCTTATTGTACATGTGAGAGATTTTCTTAGTGTAGAAGGCTGCGTCCTCAGCATGAATGAGTTAAATTCATATTACATCGACCTTTTGAAGGAGAGGCACATTAATAACAATGAAAGTGACAACCACAAGAAATACCTGAAAGAGTTGATTGAACAGCATGTACCAGATGTTGAATTTGTTCAGCCTCCAAATCCTATTCACAGCCACAGGGTTATGAGGAAGCAATCAGTAGGACAAGCCGTTGAGTTTGCCACTACAGATACAGATCCCCGTGCTCTCATAGATTTAGCTCGTGCCTTGAGACAGGAGGTTCTCGGTGCAAGAGATTGGAAATTCACGGGTGAGTTTAACGATTTCGAAAACCCCCCGATGTTAGAGTTTCTTATAGCTCGCATCATGTATGGCTGTGAAGCTAGACAAATCTCAGGACAACGAGAAGCAGAAGTGAAGAAGAATGTTGATGTTGTCTGCCAGCTGATTGTACAGAGCTCAAGAAGTCAGAGACAAGTCAAACTAAAGACGTCTCGTGGGTTCAAGAAGACAGTGGAAACTCCCCTTTCTATTGGCGTCCCACTCGCAATCCACTCTCGAGTACGAGATCACAATCTAATTTCTATGCTGTCCACAGTGTACATTGGAAGTGACTACCAACGCATACTCAATCTTCAGAGGAGGGTGGAGTTCGCAGTTCAGCAGCGGATGTTGTCAACCGAAGGGTACTGCCTCCCTGACTTTGTCAAACGAAACGTACCAATCTGGTTTGCTGCGGACAACATTGACTTTCTTGAAAACACAGCGTATGGGCAAAACACATTTCTCAAAAAGCACGGTGCGCTCCCTGGCATCACACAGGATGAAGCTGCCCTCGACAGGTTTGTCACTACAGCACCTCACCTTGCACGACTGGTGCAGAAATATCTTCTGCCTTTTCCGAAGACTTTGACCGGAGAGAAGAAGGAGCACTACCAGCTGGCAGGAGATATATGTGTTAGATCGAGTCAGAATGCTCTTAAACTGAGGAACAGCATCATTCTCCACTGTGAGGGAAACCCTTACATTGTAGGTACACCTGTGAAGAACATTTGCTCATCTGCTGTTATCCCAGACAAGGCTAGGTTTGATATTCTCAACTATCCGAATCTGGGGCAAGAGCTCTACCAGAAGTTCGTGGACGAACGCCTGTTAATAACATCCAAACTATCAATTTGGGATCCAATGACCAGGCCAAAGTTCAAGACCTTCAGCAACTGGAAACTAAAGAGTAAACTGAAGGTTGGTGACAAGGTGATCAAACTGCGAGAGGATAGGGAGCTCATTGGGAGATGCCTAATTATCAGTCAATCAAGGCGATGCTCCTCCCAAAGCTCGAGGAGACAATTGGCACTCACGAAATGTCAGTGATGCCCCGTTCTATGTTTGCACCTGATGGGACACTCCTCTTAGCAACGGACAAGGCTAGCGTCATGCATGCAGTCGAGGCTCAACCCTCTGCATCGCATAGCCCTGAACCGGAACAATCGGTTTCCCATCCCACCGCATCAACTTACATTCTCGATGCAATGGCGCTCCTGCAGGCGATGAAGAAAACACATGGGATGAAGAAAATCACGCACTTGAAGCACGCCTTTATCAAGACCATCAAAAGGCGTGTACATAAGGGTGGCTACACTGAAGCTAGGATATTATTTGATCAATATCTTCCACTTAGTCTGAAGGAAAAGACAAGGGCAAAGAGAGCTACATCGGATGAAGCTTCACGTGCTGGGTATGAGGTCCATGACGAGATGAACATCACAACTGTTCCCCTGCGGGACCTTTTATCCTGCTCAAAGACCAAGGGACAGCTTGCAAGACTTCTTGCACATGGACTTCTACAGGAGTTTGCGGGGCCACGATCTGCGGATTATCGTCGCATATGACACTAATATCAAGATAAACTCACCCCACACACTTGAAGAGGACTTCCAAACACATGGACACGAGGAGGCCGACTCACAGATCCCCCTTCACGTTCTTCACTGCATCAAGGACTGTGCATTCAGACATGTTGTAGTTGCGTCTCCGGATACTGATGTCTTGGTCCTTCTCCTTGACCTTGGAGCACATGGACGTTTAGGGATTTGTTTGACCACCCTAGAATTTCACACAGGAAAAGGCAACAAGATCAGAAAGATAGATGTCATGGAGAGAGTAAGAAGCATTGGCCGTCCTCACTGTCAAGGTCTAATTGGGATACACAACTTCTCCGGTGCTGACTGGGGCGGTAAGTTCGTGGGTGAGACAAAGAAGAGGTGGATCACAGAGTACTTCAAGCTGAGCCCAACTGATCAGATCGTCGACGCCTTCCAAAGATTGGGAGATGATCCTCTCTCATCGACGGAACTGATCAACGGAGAACTTCCGAAGGACATGCAACCTCTGGAACACTTTGTGTGCCGCGTCTACTCTGCCAATGGCCCGCAAACACTTCCCAAACTTCGCTGGGAGCTCTTTAGGTCGAAAAACATGGAGTCTGAGATGCTGCCACCCACGAGGGCTACACTGTTGCCTCATATACAACGAACGAACTTTGTTTGTACAGTTAACAAAGCCTATATCACCACACATCCTGTACTGCCCAGATTGGAAGACTGTGGCTGGGTTCTCGACGATGGTGCAATATTCCCAGTGCGGTGTCTTGAGCTACCTGCTCCAAAAGCTGTTCTGGAGCTGATCAAATGCGGCTGTCTTGATCGTCCTGCCTGGTGCACGCAACTGTTCATGTGCCAATAACAACCTCCCATGCACACCCCTTTGTAAGTGTCATGCCCAAGGATGTCAAAACAGCAAGCGTGACACAGTTGATATTGACGATGAAGAAGTATAAACAGGCATGATAATATTCAGTTAATCATTAATTGACCTTCCAAAATATGCCGAATGCTGCCTGTTCGGCGTAAAGTTGACACATGTACAAGGACGCAGTGTATTGTGGGGCTTTCTTGGATTTTATTGGAATTCATTCTCCCGTCCGTATGAGTTTCAGACAAATGTAGAAACTATGTATGTGATTGCTATTAAACATGCCCTTTATAACCTGAACCTGAATGTCACCTCGCATGTGAATAACGTTATCATTGGTAATTTCTCACCATGAAAAAACTATATAAATCGGTAATATTCCACGCTTTGTGACCAATAATGACCCGCGTTGACCGTTAGTCCATGACCTTAACCTCAAATATTGTCCTAACCATCAAAATCGATATCAGCGCCCGCAGAAACCCCATTATAGACACTTAGATCATGGAGATAGCGTGTATATGAGCTGAGATATAGATTTTGCCATTTTCGGGGGTTTGTCAACCCCCCAAAAAAGCCCTCAAAATACACCCAAAAATGCCAAAAGAACGTCACAGCTATTTTTTCTGTCAATTTACCTGTTATGATTGCTAAAACTGCAAAGACAAATCAAGAGTTGTACAAAAATCGATCGTCATCACATACCATAATGATTTTTGCCATTTTTGGCGGGTTTTCGCCCATTAAAAGCCCTAAAAGTACACGAAAACATGTAAAAAAAAATGTATTGCCTGTTTTTTTTTGTTCATTTACCCAGCGTGGTTGACAAAACTGCAAAGAAATGTAATTTGGGTACAGAGCTCGAACGTCATCGCTTACCATATTAATTTGGTCATTTTATGGGGGTTGTCGCCCTTAAAAAGCCCTAAAATACACCAAAAAATTGTCAAAAAAATTCAACCCCTATTTTTTCTGTAAATTCAATCCCTATCGTTAACAAAACTGCAAAAAAATCAATTTTGGCACAAAAATCGAGCGTCATTACATTCCATAATGCACTATAATGATAAGCTTCCTCATAATGATGATCACGAGACTGGGTTGTTTGTCTTTTTTCAGAATCATCCAATGTTTATTTATAAGTGTATAATAGAAAGCAGTAAACCATATGGACCGTACACTCATGGAAAATAATGTCAACATGTTAATACTATAAAATGCACATGGTAGGAGTACAGCATTTGTAACGAGGCTCTTAGCCCTTATATATGCTAGTTTTATGTGATTATATTATATAAGTAAGAGCATACGGCTTGACCACTTTTTTCTATGATATCCATTGCAGCGGCGAATGTAGACAATGCAAGCTTATATGACATACCATTTGCTAATCGTGTCCATTATCTGTCATCATGCTATTATTTTCATATCAAGTGCTTGTATGTTTGTTATCAAGAGCCAGCATGGTTTATGCAATAAACTATTAATGCGCATAGTTAGATGGCACAACAGACTGCTGCTAGCCAGTATACATTATGAAATATACATGATCTGATGTCATTATGATTATGATTAAGAAAGCTAAGACGTTTGTGGATAAGTGCTGGTCTGTATGATTTGTTAACTAGAGATCATTGTAATACATTGTTTCTGTCAGATCTTATGTGAAAGTTGCTATTTTGATAAGTTGGTGATATTATATAGTATTACTTGAAAGAAGCTGACTATATAGATCCTCTAGTATCATGTCTGGTTAACAATGAATCCATCCTCATTTGGATTTCTGACATATCTTTTTACTCAGAGAATTATACATGGTTATATATTATGGGGGAGTGGGTGGTGGTCGGGTGAACGCGACGGCGTAAATTAACGGTAGGGGTTCCTCGTTATAGGAATCACGATTTGTTTGGTTTGGCCCTCAGGTACGTTTTTATCTTTGGCTCTTTTGTTACCTGGGAGTTGAATTTGGTTATTGCCCATTATAAAAGTAGTAAGATTATTACTGATCCTACTGTTTTGGGAGGGGGCCAAGTGATTCTGGTGTGGCGAGGACCTGGCATCCGATCAGGATTATTCCGATTTCAGGGCTGAATATATAGTTTTGTTATTGTAAATATTCAGTTCTGATTTTGGGATTCACCCCCCCCCCCCCCCTATTTGTACATGTACTTGAAAATGTACATGTTCAGGTAATATATGGGATTTAGTACTAAACCCATTGACCTGGCCTTAAATGACCTTAGCTGTTGATAGGCCGTTAAACCCCAACAAACAAACAAACAAAATTATGTGGGAGATGATATCACAACATATATCTAGTGCAATACACAATGGTAGTAGCATGACACGTGCACACATTAACAATCGCCTATATAGCCCTGCATGAGTCATGATGAACTGTGTTGGTATATGCATTTATTAAAAATTAATAGGTATACAGGGTGATTCAAAAAACTTGTCCCCACTTCAAATGAACATCTTAAGCCATACTCAAATTATATACGTTTACTCTATATATCAAAATAACAAACAATTATTCACCTTTTCAGTCAATGGCCGATGACTACATTGCAAGTCTCCGAGCTTATCTTCTTCGTCTCTCGCGCAATGGCTGTCTTCAACTCCTTTAGATTTGTTGGTCTGGGAGAATATACTCTCTCCTTAAGGTGACCCCAGAGAAAGAAGTCCAATGGGCTGAGGTCTGGTGAGCTTGGGGGCCATTCAATAAGTGTTTTGAGCGATATTACTTTGTTGCCAAACGAATTGTCAATCCAACTGATCGCGTCAGACGCGGTATGTGGTGCAGCGCCGTCTTGCTGAAACCATTCATCAGATGTATCGTATCCTCTTCTGGTCAATTCTGGAACAAATTTTCCTTTCAGAATATGAAGGTACCTGTCTGTTGACACAATTTGGGTTTTGCCTTGCTCTTCAAAGAAATAAGGTCCAATAACGCCCTTGCTGCTCAGTGTGGCCCATGCGGTTACCTTCGCGCTGTGAAGTGACTTCTCGTAAATGTCTGGTTTATTTGCACTCCAAAAACGTTGATTCTGTGTGTTGACTGCGGCATCAATGTAGAAGTGTGCTTCATCGGAGAACCAAGTATTGTCAATGATTTCTGGATTTTCAATAGCCCAGTTAGCAAATTCCATTCTCCTGTCAATGTCTTCTTCCTTTAAGTGCTGCATGACTGAGATTTGATATGGTTTGAGTTGCAAGTCGTACTTCAATATTCTTTGGACTGATGAATAACTTGGAGTGTTTGTGAGATCCCTCAATACATTCCTGATTGACTTTCTCTGTGTCTCTTCTATTACTTTCCTCACGTTTTCAATGTTTTCATTTGAACGTCCATTTCTTTCTCTATCATTGTTTTCCCTCCATCTCCCGTGAACACTTCCCGATTCTTCAAATCTCTTGACTATTCTATATATCTGCTTCCGTGACAAGTATTCTCTGTCTGGATACTTCTTCTTTCATCTTTCTGACAATATTAGGTGAGTTTCCGCATTCATAATACAACTTTACAACTTCTGCTGAGAAATCCATTTTCAAATGTTGATCACATCATACACTAAACTTGATGACGTCATACACATGATATGATGACGTCATCAGTTTGTGTTCATAATATTAGCAAAATGGTGTTGAGTTGCATTAATTAATAAGCCATATTTTGATTCGCTATCACTCTTAGAAAGCAAAATATGATTATTTGAAGTGGGGACAAGTTTTTTGAATCACCCTGTATGTAGCAATAAGTAAATATTGCAACGGCGACCACTCACGAAGTAGGTCAGGATGAGAGTCGCCTGCAGTAGTCGGGTTCGATTTCAACCGAGCAGTCAGGCCTTAAATTCCAAGCGAATAAAATATCTCAATCAACAGAGGAGGATATTAATTAAAGTTTCAATATATTTATTAACAAATTGAATAAGCATAAACTCATAGTAGGAGTATGTAACATGTACTCTATAATATCAGGGATGTGAAATACTTGTATGAGCAATGTGAAAGTCTGGAGCTTTGGTTCACCAAGCCACCGACTGTGGATACCAAATCTAGTCCTCTGACACTTGTCGGTTCATTAGCACCAGATAGCTTTCCTTATGGGTAACATGTACACTATCAATAGGCTGTGCATCAGATTGAAAACTTTACACATCAAAATTTAGTTTGAGATTGACGGGAGAATTGCTCGGATATCTTGTCTTTTGTATAATTTTCTGGCATAATATTTATAGCATGCCGTTGTCATATCTGTCTGATTTATTGCACCAAATTGTAGTTGATTTACTGTCATATCATTTGCTGTATGTGTCAAGCGCTTTAAGTGGTGAAACTGTACGATGGCTTGTACATACAAAGATTGTGGAGATGGCAACTCAATGTACCATATAATATACAGTAACAAGACAATATTCACATATGTTATATTCATATATCACATCACTCTTATGAAGCAATTATTTTTGAAGCCAAGTGTATCTGTCTATGACCTAATACCTAATGTCCAGCACATTAGGAAGTTCGCCAGAGTTTCTCAATTACTCTTAACGTCTATATCCCTTGAAGGATTACTTAAATATTTTAACACAGCATACTTATGGACAAATGCCTCACATACATGCTGCCCTTAACATGACCTTGACCTTTTGACATTGGCTTAACATATTTTATTTGTATATAGTTTACAAGTAAGGCATCAATCGTAGTATATACAGAATTTTACAAATGGGATTGGATTGAAAGCAAGCTTATATAAATACTCTCCCTAGCATATGTGGCTTGGTATCACAGGCTGCAGGAATCAGGACATAACAAACATAATTAGTACTGCCATTAGCATTTTATTCTTGCTTTATGCTCATAGTTTCTGCTTCCTGCAATACCCGGTAGATGTATTATAGTTGACAATATGGAAATATACATGCATTAACCAATTTTTAACAAAGAAAGGAAAAACACTTATTTTAGTTCGTTATTATTAAACAAAAATGGGAAAAAAAACACTGCAGCAGTTCGAGAGAAAGAAATATGTTCGCACACCAAGCCACCCACGCCCACATTAAGTCTTGGTTGTCGTGACGATGTAGAAAAGCAGACACAGTGGATCGAATCCCTCCAAATTGGACACCATGGGACGTACCGAGGGCGTCTGGCATAGAGATGTTCAACTATAAATCAGTGATATGACCACTCCAAGACACCATATGAATCTCACCATTAAAAAACCCTTTGCATTCTCCCAACCTCCACTCACTATGTCTCTAGAATTTCCAGTTCTCTCAAGGATGTATAATTATTTTGCCAAAATATACCGCCAAATATACCTAACATATCTTATTATGACAACTGTACCAAATACATCATACTTGTGTACAAATGCCACACATCCATGCTGCCCTTAATATGATATTGACCTTTTGACCTTCATAACTGTGGATGCTTAGCACTTTTGCTTAATTACTGGACAAATGCCACACGTCCATGCTGCCCTTAATATCCCTGGATGGATTACTTTAATATTTCAATACATCATACCTGTGTACAAATGCCACACATCCATGCTGTCTTTAATATGACCATGACGTTTTGACCTTCATGACTGTGCTTATGAATACCGGTACTTAGCACTTTTGCTTAATTAACTTTGCCAATCTACAACCGGGGGCATTCGCGTGCCGACAGTCATCATTTCTTGTTGTGAATGAGATCAGTATCAGATTTTGTCATACCGTAGATAAATTTCTCGCGCTTTGATTGGTCAGCTTGACGGGTAATATGAGCCCATATTACCTGTCAAGCCCATCAATATGGCTTAAATCAATTTTGTTTGGAAATCACCTCCGAAACATAGTAATAGGGATTGGTAATGACCTAAGAAAATCCAGAAACTGCCAGTTATTAACAAATTTCTACTTGTTATGTCTGGATGGCGTCAGATAATATTTGTAACATCATGATTTCAGCGCCATATTTCTATGACGTTAAACATGCACCAATACACTTATAAAACTAAATTCTGGAGAGAAATATAAAGAATCTATTGTATGACAAATACGTTATTGTGATTCTACACAGTCAATATGGTGTCATATTGCCCGTCTGAAACTATATAGATTCAGACGGGCATTAAGACACCATATTGACTGTGTAGAATCACAATAACTTAAAATATTTAATTTAAATCCACACGACACAGACTGAACTTTTGAAATTACTTAATTGTCTAATATAAGATAAAACAGCGCGCAAAGTGAAAAATATGTCTGCAAATGTGTGTTTCAATGTGTTTACCCCACCCACCAATATTTGCATCAACATTTATAAACTGATTGCATTTAGCACCTATTATGCGTGTAAATGAATCAGCATGCATAATATAATGAAATTTATTTTTTAATGTGTTGTAAACAAAAATGTAATCTTGTACAATAACAGCATTTTTCTGGAAAAAAACACAAAAACATTTAAATAAAATAAACTAAAATAAAAAAAATTTCCGCAAAATTTCTTTTCTATACACCCAATTCAATTTTTCCTGATGAATAATATATCATTCACTTGAAATAAATGAGCACAAACTACTACATTTGATATATTGGTACTGCAGTTATTTTTTTTATTCTACCAATATATCTAAAGGCAGCCATTTTGGACGCCATCTTGAATTTCAGGAAAATGACTACAATTCAAATGGCCACCCTCGATTTTTTTGCATCTCAGATGGTCTCCTACATGAATCCAGTGAGACATTTAGGGGACATAAAAATGGATACAGGACCTATATCAGTCAATGGACTAATATGCTAGACATGTATCATATAAATTATGTTGTTAATATTGTATATTTTATATTTATGTACATTATCTTGTTGTTGAACTGACGTAAAGCCCCAATCATGTAAATTATGTGTCTAATCGCCAATTGAATCAATAGACTAAATAATACCAAACATGAAATCACAAATAACTTATGCACTGTCCACAACTTTGGCAGTTATGGTTATACACCTTGTAGGAGTAATATGATTATTCCTAATCCTATTTTCCCCATATTCAGCTAGTTACATGTTGCATGCATACACCATACTTGCACACTATCATGAGCCAGTGATGTCCATCGCAAGTTCACTGTGAATCAAATGACCTTTGTGTGACCTTCACCTACAATTGCAACATTTAAATAGTTATTTCCCTTGGTTAAAGTTTTTGTAAGAGCTTGTATCTTCAATAGTATTAGCCCTACAGCCGCCATACTTTTACACTATCAGGAGCTAGTGATGTGCACCACAACCCACTGTGAATCAAATGATCTATGTGTGACCTTGATCTACAGTTGCAATACGTACATAGTTATTTCCCTTCATTTTTGTTTGAGCTTGTATGTTCAACACTATTATGCCTACAGCCATCATACGTGTACACTATTGACATGGTTATTTACCTGGGTTAAAGTTTTTGTTTGACCTATTTTTGGGATTTTGCAATTGTGCCTAGTTTACTAACAAAGTTCTATGTGGGGCATTTCTATGGAATGTCACATATATACATCATATATATGTATATATGTAGAGTAACTTTATTTTGTTAAATATATATTGGGTAGAATACATGTATTTATATTTTATGCTAGAAACTAAATTATTCTATCGATCTTATATGTTTATTATTTTGTCTGCACAGTAAAGGTTAGGACCATCACTGGTGCCGTTTTAATAATGCGCACAGTGGCACATGTATGTATAATTATCGTCTATTCGTTCCGTCGCCACGCTGTTTTTCATTTATTCCTCCCTTCGCTTCACCACGAAGAAACAATAATGATCGCCTCTTAATCTTCGTTTCTTCGCCGCGAAGAAACGATAATTATCGTCTCTGTGTCCCTTTGCCCAGGAAGGAGAAGAGACGAAGATTAGCGCGTCCCGGTCGCACATGCGCAAATCCATACTAACAAGCAGACTGCCATTTTTGTCGAGCCCGCTTGCAGAAAGCGAGACATAGTGATCACAATGACGTCCGGGTGTCCGTGCGTCCGTCTGTCCGTCCCCGTCCGTCCGTCCGAAATCTGCGTTAAGGTTTTTAAAAATACCATCAAATGCCTCGGCGAGCTCGACATGCGGGCCGCGGCCATCTGGTATAATTAAGAAACAACATATCCATGTTTTTAGCTCACCTGAGCGAAGCTCATGTGAGCTATTGTTACCGCAATGTGTCCGTCGTCCGTCGTCCGTGAACATTTTCAAACGTCTTCTCCTCGGTAACCATTTGGCCTATTGTCACCAAACTTCATGGTCATGGTTCATGGGATTACAAAAGTGTTAAAATGACGTCATCACGTAATCCAAGATGGCCGCCGTCTAAAAATAGCACAAATTCTTCAAAAATCTTCTTCTCAAGAACCGCCAACCGGATTTCGACGAAACTTGGTAGGAATGATCGATGTACAATGCTCTTTCAAAGTTGTTAAAATGCTGACCCCGGGGTAAAAAATGGGCGTGGCCCGTGGGGTCAAATTGGGGTCAAATTTTATTTTTGACCGAATATGGTCATGTCATATTTCAAATCGAAGGTATCAACGAGGCGATCACTCTGGTGCATTTTTTGTCGAAATCGGATGGTTATGTCATCCAAGATGGCCGCCGAAAGGTCAAAATGTTGTTCTTTTATTAGAGATTTCAAAATTCTTCTTCACATGAACCGCTTGGCCCATGGTGGCCAAACTTCACAGTTATGTTCCATGGGTGAAGCCTTTTCTGGCATGCCGTTAAACACCATTAAATCAAATCAAATCACCTTGTTTGTTAGGCAATTGCGTTAAAGTTTTTTTGTTTATTCAATGAACCGCTTCACCGATTTTGATAATATTGGGCCACAGTGTGTGTCTAGGGATGGTGCTTTGTTTTGCATACAACTCACTTCCAACCGCCCAAGGTCAAGGTCACTGAGAACTGCTGTTCACCTTGTTTTTAAGGCAAATGCGTGACAAGTTTTTTTGTTTAACAATAACTTATGAACCGCTTCACTGATTTTGATAATATTTGGCCCCCATGTAGTGTCTAGTTATGATGCTTTGTTTTGCATAAGACTCACGTCCGACCGACCAAGGTCAAGGTCACTGAGGACTTCTGTTCACCTTGTTTGTAAGACAAATACGTTGTAAAGGACTTTTTTCGCTCCTGGTTTTGCAGAAGTCGCCGCTTTTTCTGTCGTCGTCCAAATGTCAAAAAGTTTGTACAAGCTTCGTAGTCATGCTATAACTTTAATATTACTTGACCGATTGCTTCAACATTTGGACACTTGATACATGTGAGCATTTGGAACACACTCATGCCGCCATTAACATGACCATGACCTTTTTGACCTTCAAGTTGGTGTGTGGCAGGTGGGAGAATATGATGGGTCATTTAACGATCGGAGTTCATCCTTACCGGAATTCCGACTGGAGACCTGGTTTGGCCCTCACATACGTCTTTGGCATTTTGTATGTGACAGTTGAATCTGGTTATACCCATTTTGCGAGTATTACGATTATTCGTAATCTTATTTTAGGGGAAGGGGCCAAGTGACTTTTGTGTGGTATGGACCTGGCACCAGGTCCGGTTATTCTAATTTCAGGGTGGGTGGTTGGTTGGGCGAACGCGAAGGCGTAAATTAACGATAGGGGTTCCTCCTTATAGGAATCACGATTTGCCTGGTTTGGCCCTCAGGTACGTTTTTATCTTTGGCTCTTTTGTTACCTGGGAGTTGAATTGGGTTATTGCCCATATATAAGTAGTAAGATTATTACTGATCCTACTGCTTTGGGAGGGGGCCAAGTGATTCTGGTGTGACGAGGACCTGACATCAGATAAGGATTATTCTGATTTCAGGGCTGAATATATGTTTTTTTGTATTGTAAATATTCAGTTATTTTATTATCAAGGCTGCCAGTGAGGGGGATTAGCTTTGTAATAATGATGCCCTTGTTTTGCATTTTTCTTTGTTTTAGCTTTAAAATATGTGATGTGCCATATTATGATGTAGTAGTATGCATGCACTGTATGCCATATAGAATCTCATAGAAAATAATGCAAAACCTGATTTATTATATACCTACATGTACCCGTAAAATAAATGATGTAAATAAAGTTATACGTTCTCATCGATGAGATACCAGTGGTTCCGGTATCTATATTCATCTGCGCTCCTGCCAAAACTGCAACGTCACGGTAGAATATCAGTACCTCCTGTAACTATATTCATATGATAACCTGCCATATTAGCTTAGGCCAATACACATGTCTTACTGTATAAAGTATAAAAAACTGACTAATTTTCTTGTTGCGGTATATAATAAATAGAATATTTATATTTTTTAAACAAATATGATATATTTATATTCACCTTGTTGTGTGAAATACTCATAGTTAAAGGCACTAGCGAAATATGCACATTTCACACCACTCAATGAACATATATGTCATATTCACTGCAAAAATTATGAATATATCCTCTATTTATTCGCCGCTATATACTGTGTAAAATGGGGAAATGACATTCAAAATACTCTAAAAACAACAAAGGCGACCCTATAGTAACGGATTTCCGGTTCGTTTGTATTTTTCGTGATATTGAGATTTCTCATATCGCACCGTATCTGACACCTATACAGAGCCATACAATGAATTGGTCATCACTTATTTCTCCTGTTACTGAGACCCTACTGGCGCGATGTGGCGCTGTAAAAATAACTGCTATGACTGAGCAGTAGTACAGCTGGTCCCGGGTCGTTTCGCCCATAATCCCGTTTGCACCCCGGTTCGTTTCGCTCTTATTCCTGTTCGCCCCGGGTCGTTTCGCCCCTATATATATAATGTATAGAAATATTGTAATACATTAACAAATGTAATTCAGTGACAAAGAAATATGTAGATAACACATTAGTAGTACTCAGATACAGTATATCCTGTCACGTTAGCCACGATTTCATATAAGGAGAAATTATTATATGAAATCGTGTTACCAGCTGGCACTACGTGGAGGTGTGACGGGTATGATGCACATAAAATAAGCATAAACTTATCATACATATTGTATATTTATACAGCGTGTTACATTGTGCACAGATTTAAAGAGAACAATATGGATAGTGGGAACCTCACTAAAATGGTCCACTGCATACTGGCATACTGGCATACTAATTCAATGGTTATCAAGTTACCTGATGAAAAATCAAAGTGAAAGGGTTTAACGTCCCACCAACAGCTAAGGTCATATAGAGACGGGACCACAATTTAAAGTCCCAAGTTACCTGATGAACTGGTGCGTCATCTTTCGCTCCCGGTAAGTTGGGACCTGACCATACTCCTGCACGTGCCGCCACACTGCCTGCCGTGAATATCTGTGTGTGATAAATGACCTTGTCTGGTATTAAGATATTTGTTCATAAGGTACCTCTTCCCATGAACTGCCATGTGTAGGTTCACGAGAAAATGTACCTTATGAAATATCCAATTTGAAACCAGCCTAGCTCATTTTGCATTATGCTGGTTTTCAGATATTTTTTCATAAGGTACTTTTTCCCATGAATTGTCATGTGTCGGTTCACGAGAAAAGATACTTTATACATTTTTCAATTTGAAACCAGCTTAGCTCATTTCGCACTATGCTGTTAATATGTTTTTTCATAAGGTATATTTTCCAATGAATTGCCATGTGTCGGTTCACGAGAAAAGGTACTTTATGAATTTTTTCAATTTGAAACCAGCTTAGCTCATTTCGCACTATGCTGGTAATATTTTTTTTCATAAGGTATCTTTTCCGATGAATTGCCATGAGTCGGTTCTCGAGAAAAGGTACCTTATGAAATTTTTAAATTGAAACCAGCATAGCTCATATTGCACTATGCTGGTATTAAGATATTTGTTCATAATGTAAGGAAATGATCCTTACAATTTGATCAGATTTATTACCCTTTTTTGACTGCTAATACTTTATTGTATCCCCCGGACTCCGTCGGGGGATACTATGGATTTGACAGCGGGCTGCGTCCGCGTCCGCCGCAGACACTTCTTGTCTGGAGCATAACTCGAACACCCTTTGGAATATTTTCATGAAACTTCACACATGCATAGACCACGACCCGAAGGTGTGTCGCGCACAAGAATGACAACTCTTGCATAGCTAATTTTTTAGTTATCTCCCTTTTTTGTTTCTCGCACTGATTTCGTGTCAGGAGCATAACTCAACCACCCTTTGGAATATTTTCATGAAACTTCACACATGCATAGACCACGACCCGAAGGTGTGTCGCGCACAAGAATGACAACTCTTGCATAGCTAATTTTTTATTTATCTCCCTTTTTTGTTTTGCGCACTCATTGACCATAACTCGACCACCCTTTGGAATATTTTTATGAAACTTCACACATTCTATTAGACCACGAACCGAAGGTGTGTCGTGCACAAGAATGACAACTCTTGCATAGCTAATTTTTTAGTTATCTCCCTTTTTTGTTTTCGCGCACTGATTTCCTGTCCGGAGCATAACTCGACCACCATTTGGAATATTTTCATGAAACTTCACACATGCATAGACCACGACCCGGAGGTGTGTCGCGCACAAGAATGACAACTCTTGCGTAGCTAATTTTTGAGTTATCTCCCTTTTTTGTTTTGCGCACTCTACAAACTGGACAATAATGCATGAAGACCCGTTTGCTCGTGTGCTCTGTACACCTTTTCTTGTGTGCTCTGTACACCTTACCTGTAGAGAGAATAATAGAGACTGGGAGGACCATTCACCTGTGCATGTGCTAGCATGTGCAAATGTCCAGTCTTGACCAGTCTTGACCACTCTGACCACAGGTAATTTATACAGGTAAATTACTACATTGGATATTACATTTCCGTAAACTGTGTTGAAAATATTGTGGCATTATGTGGACCTGTGCAGATATATGTAGATAAATATAGGACTATTAAACAAAAATTCTGGGCTCCAGTAGCAAGCATTATTGTATCCCCCGGACTCCGTCGGGGGATACTATGGATTTGACAGCGGGCCGCGTCCGCGTCCGCCGCAGACACTTCTTGTCCGGAGCATAACTCGAACACCCTTTGGAATATTTTCATGAAACTTCAGACATGCATAGACCACGACCTGAAGGTGTGTCGCGCACAAGAATGACAACTCTTGCATAGCTAATTTTTGAGTTATCTCCTTTTTTTGTTTCGCGTACTGATTTCGTGTCCGGAGCATAACTCGATCACCCTTTGGAATATTTTGATGAAACTTCACACATGCATAGACCACGACCCGAAGGTGTGTTGTGCACAAGAATGACAACTCTTGCATAGCTAATTTTTTAGTTATCTCCCTTTTTTATTTCGCGCACTGATTGACCATAACTCGACCACCCTTTGGAATATTTTTATGAAACTTCACACATTCAATTAGACCACGAACCGAAGGTGTGTCGTGCACAAGAATGACAACTCTTGCATAGCTAATTTTTTAGTTATCTCCCTTTTTTGTTTTCGTGCACTAATTTCCTGTCCGGAGCATAACTCGACCACCCTTTGGAATATTTTCATGAAACTTCACACATGCATAGACCACGACCCGGAGGTGTGTTGCGCACAAGAATGACAACTCTTGCGTAGCTAATTTTTGAGTTATCTCCCTTGTTTGTTTTGCACACTCTACAAACTGGACAATAATGCATGAAGACTCGTTTTCTCGTGTGCTCTGTACACCTTACCTGTAGAGAGAACAATAGAGACTGGGAGAACCATTCACCTGTGCATGTGCTAGCATGTGCAAATGTCCAGTCTTGACCACTCTTGACCACAGGTAATTTATACAGGTAAATTACTACATTGGATATTACATTTCCGTAAACTGTGTTAAAAATATTGTGGCATTATGTGGACCTGTGCAGATATATGTAGATAAATATAGGACTATTAAAAAAAACTTCTGGGCTCCAGTAGCAAGCATTATTATTTTTAATTTTTAAACTTTTTTTTTTCCATTTTTTTTTTTCATTTTCTTTTTCAAATTCTTTTTCAATTTTTGTCTAGTAGCATAAGGTCGTAAGTGCTATATACAGACTATTATCATATAATAAAACAATTATTGACTAGTGAGCCATAGAATATAATCTGATATTCTATGGCTCACTAGTCAATAATTGTATAATATGTTCGGGCCAGTGAAAATTGCTTTCGGGCCCAGGCTCGAGGTCAAGGCGGGACAAGGCGAGGCATTTGATTCCGCGGAATTCTTGTTTACTTATCTCCCTTTGTTGTTTCGTGCTCTGATTTTGTATCCAGAGCATAACTCGAACACCCTTTGGAATATTTTTATGCCCCACCACGATAGTGGAGGGGGCATTTAGTGTTACCCTTGTCCATCCGTCCGTCCGCACACACGAATGGGTACTTGTTGTAAGCGTACAGGGATCTTATTGGGTAGGGTTAGGATAGTGTTGGGTACTCTTGTTGGGTATTTTTATACAGTAAAAACCCAACAAGTATTCATTCGTAGGAACGTGCGTCCCGTCCTCCCGTCCGTCCGTCCGTCTGTCCGTCACAAAACTTTAACACTCGGGTAAATGTCTCATAATTTTTTCATCCTTCGACCAATCTGCTTCATATTTCATATACACATTGCTCTGATGGTTCACTACCGCCCTGTGCCAAATCCACGTTCGTCCTGCCCCCGCCAAGCCCAGGGTCAAGGTTACATACTTGGTGCTTGAAAAACTTTAACGCTCAGGTAAATATCTTATAATTTCTGTTTTCTTTCACAGGTCAGCTTCATATTTCATATACACATTGCTCTAATGGTCCTCTACCGCCCTGTGCCAAATCCACGTTCGTCCTGCCCCCGCCAAGCCCAGGGTCAAGGTCACATACTTAGTGCTTCAAAAACTTTAACGCTCGGGTAAATATCTTATAGTTTCTGTTTTCTTTCATGGATCATCTTCATATTTCATATACGCATTGTTCTAATGGTCCTCTACCGCCCTGTGCCAAATCCACGTTCGTCCTGCCCCCGTCAAGCCCAGGGTCAAGGTCACATACTTGGTGCTTCAAAAACTTTAACGCTCAGGTAAAAGAAAATTTTGACTTGGAATTTGGCCTCATTTATTATCAAAGCGATATGTGGGACATCCGTGTTCTATGAACACATTTTCTAGTTTATTAAACTTCACACATGCATAGAAGACGACCCAAAGGTGTGTCGCACGTAAGAATGACAACTCTTGCGTCGTTAATTTCTTAGTTATCTCCCTTTGTTGTTTCGTGCACTGATTTCGTGTCCGGAGCATAACTCGAACACCCTTTGGAATATTTTCATGAAACTTCACACATGCATAGACCACGACCCTAAAGGTGTGTCACGCAAGAATGACAACTCTTGCATCACTAATTTTTTAGTTATCTCCCTTTGTTTTTTCCGTCACTGATTTTGTCTCCGGAGCATAACTCGAACACCCTTTTTTCAAACTACTTGTGTATCTCGGGAGGGGGATACACATGCGCTTGTCGACAAGCGTCCATTTCTAGTTAATAAGCACATTCACAGTGATGCATATTTTGGGTGATGAACTACACAACTGCTAAATAAGCCATACTATTCACATTTTGCTGCGTGAATCACAACATAATTAAATGTAATGACCCTTGTTGACTGTTGACATGGATTGACACTTCTGTGGAGGTCACGTGACCACCTTTATTGGGCCAGTTTGTGCTGGATCCTCTTTACCATGGTGTCATACCTACATATGTCGGTAGCTCAACCCTCCTCCTAAGTATTTGCATAGGTGATCATATCTCGGACGTCATAATATCTCCATTATTCTAATTATTTGTTCCGCAGTGCTCACAAAGTTTCGTGACCGCCAATATTTGACTGTCAACTCACACAGGCTTTCTGTTTGGCGGTCGCTCATTAAATGCATGTTTATCTTCACAACTTTACACTTACCTGATGTATTTTGACATGCAGAATCATCTGGACATCTGACCGTCACGATATCTTAGCTATCTACGCTGTATTTCTAGTCTAAAGCCCAGAAACGTAACTTTCAAATCCAAGATGGCGGAAACTTGACAGTCAACGCTTGGCTGACTGTCAGATTTCCTGGCCACTGATTGGCTGACTGTCAGATCCAGTGTCTATATAAGGAATGACGCAACACAGATTCTCACTTCGGTCACTTCGGTCACAAAGAGCAGACCAATGCTCAAATGCAGAACTTTCACTAAAACTTTGTTCGGTCATTAGTTGTTGTTGTTGTAGATTCTTCCAGCCGCTAACATTTCGGCTACTGCTAGTACTACACTGTAACGGCATCCTGACAAACAATCGTGATAGAAATAATAAAGAAACTGAAACTTACATCTTGTTTAGTCTACTCTAAACTGCCAACCAGGGTTTAGCTGCTATCCTAACAATAAGGTACCTCTTCCCATGAACTGCCATGTGTAGGTTCACGAGAAAATGTACCTTATGAAATTTCCAAATTGAAACCAGACTAGCTCATTTTTCACTATACTGGTAATATCTTTTTTCCATAAGATACCCTTTCCTATGAACTGCCATGTGTCGGTTCACGAGAAAAGGTACCTTATGAAATTTCCAATTTGAAACCAGCCTAGCTCATTTTGCAATATGCTGGTAATATGTTTGTTTCATAAGGTTTATTTTCCCATGAATTGCCATGTGTCGATTCACGAGAAAATGTACCTAATGAAATTTTAAAATTCAAACCAGCATAGCTTATTTTGCATTATGCAGGTTTAAGATATTTTTTTGTCGCCCCCGCTTGCGGAAAGCGCGATATAGTTGGCACTTTGGCGTTGTACATACGTACGTACGTACGTACGTACTTACGTACGTACGTACGTACGTGTGTCCGGTTAAAGTTTTTGGTTAAGTTGTTTGGTTAAGTTGTTTGGTTAAAGTTTTTGGTTAAGTTCTTTGGTTAAAGTTTTTGGTTAAGTATTTTGGTTAAGTTTTTTGGTTAAAGTTTTTCGTTATACTATATCTCTGCAACTGCCTTGCCCATTACCTTGAAACTTCACATGGGTGTTTATCATCATCTATATTTTCATTCTACCCCCTCCCGTGCGGCCCCTGTGCCCAATGTCAAGGTCAAATTACTTTGAAGTTTTTATGCCACCAGGTTTCGAAGAAACGGGTGGCATATAGTGTTTGGACCGTCCGTCCGTCCGTCCGTCGTCACAGTTTCTCAAACTGGCCATATCATCTACATAATTTGCTTAATCGCTTCAATACTTCAACACTTCATTCATTGGTATGTGTGCCACACCTGCCTTTTCATAATTTATATGACCTTCGCCTTTTCACCTTCACCAGGTTACTTAAATGACTTAACAATTTTGGTTAACCAGTTCCTCACAGTTTCTCAAACTGGCCATATCATCTACATAAGTTGCTTAATCGCTTCAATACTTCAACACTTCATTCATTGGTATGTGTGCCACACCTGCCTTTTCATAATTTATATGACCTTCGCCTTTTGACCTTCACCAGGTTACTTAAATCACTTAACAATTTTGGTTAACCAGTTCGTCGTCACAGTTTCTCAAACTGGTACATACTGCTTATCTATTCTTATTCGTGCTAATCGCCTTCAGGTACTTCAACACAACATTCTAGTGGATGTAAGTGCAACACTGCTTTTCATATTTATATGACCTTGCCTTTTCGACCTTCACCAGGTTACTATTCCACCTTACAATTTTGGTTAATTCCAATTCCTCACAGTTTCTCAAACTGGCCATATCATCTACATAGTTGCTTAATCGCTTCAATACTTCAACATTCATTCTTGGTATTCCACATTGTATGTGTGCCACACAATGCTTTTCCATATATATAATGACATTCGCCTTTTCACCTTCACCTTCACCAGGTTACTTAAATCACTTAACACGTTTGGTTAACCAGTTCCTCACAGTTTCTCAAACTGGCCATATCATCTACATAAGTTGCTTAATCGCTTCAATACTTCAACACTTCATTCATTGGTATGTGTGCCACACCTGCCTTTTCATAAATTTATATGACCTTCGCCTTTTGACCTTCACCAGGTTACTTAAATCACTTAACAATTTTGGTTAACCAGTTCCTCACAGTTTCTCAAACTGGCCATATCATCTACATAAGTTGCTTAATCGCTTCAATACTTCAACACTTCATTCATTGGTATGTGTGCCACACCTGCCTTTTCATAATTTATATGACCTTCGCCTTTTGACCTTCACCAGGTTACTTAAATCACTTAACAATTTTGGTTAACCAGTTCCTCACAGTTTCTCAAACTGGCCATATCATCTACATAAGTTGCTTAATCGCTTCAATACTTCAACACTTCATTCATTGGTATGTGTGCCACACCTGCCTTTTCATAATTTATATGACCTTCGCCTTTTGACCTTCACCAGGTTACTTAAATCACTTAACAATTTTGGTTAACCAGTTCCTCACAGTTTCTCAAACTGGCCATATCATCTACATAAGTTGCTTAATCGCTTCAATACTTCAACACTTCATTCATTGGTATGTGTGCCACACCTGCCTTTTCATAATTTATATGACCTTCGCCTTTTGACCTTCACCAGGTTACTTAAATCACTTAACAATTTTGGTTAACCAGTTCCTCACAGTTTCTCAAACTGGCCATATCATCTACATAAGTTGCGTAATCGCTTCAATACTTAAACACTTCATTCATTGGTATGTGTGCCACACCTGCCTTTTCATAATTTATATGACCTTCGCCTTTTCACCTTCACCAGGTTACTTAAATCACTTAACAATTTTGGTTAACCAGTTCCTCACAGTTTCTCAAACTGGCCATATCATCTACATAAGTTGCTTAATCGCTTTAATACTTCAACACTTCATTCATTGGTATGTGTGCCACACCTGCCTTTTCATAATTTATATGACCTTCGCCTTTTTTCCTTCACCAGGTTACTTAAATCACTTAACACGTTTGGTTAACCAGTTCCTCACAGTTTCTCAAACTGGCCATATCATCTACATAAGTTGCTTAATCGCTTCAATACTTCAACACTTCATTCATTGGTATGTGTGCCACACCTGCATTTTCATAATTTATATGACCTTCGCCTTTTCACCTTCACCAGGTTACTTAAATCACTTAACAATTTTGGTTAACCAGTTCCTCACAGTTTCTCAAACTGGCCATACCATCTACATAAGTTGCTTAATCGCTTCAATACTTCAACACTTCATCATTGGTATGTGTGCCACACCTGCCTTTTCATAATTTATATGACCTTCGTCTTTTGACCTTCACCAGGTTACTTAAATCACTTAACAATTTTGGTTAACCAGTTCCTCACAGTTTCTCAAACTGGCCATATCATCTACATAAGTTGCTTAATCGCTTCAATACTTCAACACTTCATTCATTGGTATGTGTGCCACACCTGCCTTTTCATAATTTATATGACCTTCGCCTTTTGACCTTCACCAGGTTACTTAAATCACTTAACCACTTTCTCTCAGTTTCTCAAATATGCTGCAGGTGGCATCCGCATTCGACAGACGCAGTTCTTGTTGGTTAAGTTTTTTGGTTAAAGTTTTTGGTTAAGTTTTTTGGTTAAGTTTTTTGGTTAAAGTTTTTCGTTATACTATATCTCTGCAACTGCTTTGCCCATTACCTTGAAACTTCACATGGCTGTTTATCATCATCTATATTTTCATTCTACCCCCCTCCCGTGCGGCCCCTGTGCCCAATGTCAAGGTAAAATTACTTTGAAGTTTTTGGTTTAAGTTTTTTGGTTAAAGTTTTTGGTTAAGTTTTTTGGTTACCGTAAGTTTTTTTGTTAAAGTTTTTGGTTAAGTTTTTTGGTTAATTTTTTGGTTAAAGTTTTTCGTTATACTATATCTCTGCAACTGCTTTGCCCATTACCTTGAAACTTCACATGGGTGTTTATCATCATCTATTTTTTCATTCTACCCCCTCCCGTGCGGCCCCTGCGCCCAATGTCAAGGTCAAATTACTTTGAAGTTTTTGGTTAAGTTTTTTGGTTAAAGTTTTTGATTAAGTTTTTTGGTTAAGTATTTTGGTTAAAGTTTTTGGTTAAGTTTTTTGGTTATGTTTTTTGGTTAAAGTTGTTCGTTATACTATATCTCTGCAACTGCTTTGCCCATTACCTTGAAACTTCACATGGGTGTTTATCATCATCTATATTTTCATTCTACCCCACTCCCATGCGGCCCATGTGCCCAATGTCAAGGTCAAATTACTTTGAAGTTTTTGCTTTAAGTTTTTTGGTTAAAGTTTTTGGTTAAGTTTTTTGGTTAAAGTTTTTGGTTAAGTTTTTTGGTTAAGTTTTTTGGTTAAGTTTTTTGGTTAAGTTTTTTGGTTAAGTTTTTTGGTTAAGTTTTTTGGTTAAAGTTTTTGGTTAAGTTTTTGTTAATTAATTTGTTAGTTCGTTATATCTATATCTCTGCAACTTCTTTGCCCATTACCTTGAAACTTCACATGGGTATTTAGCGTCATCTATGTTTTCATTCTACCCACCTCCCGTGCGGCCCCTGTGCCCAATGTCAAGGTAAAATTACTTTGAAGTTTTTGGTTTAAGTTTTTTGGTTAAAGTTTTTGGTTAAGTTTTTTGGTTAAAGTTTTTGGTTAAGTTTTTTGGTTAAAGTTTTTCGTTATACTATATCTCTGCAACTGCTTTGCCCATTACCTTGAAACTTCACATGGGTGTTTATCATCATCTATATTTTCATTCTACCCCCCTCCCGTGCGGCCCCTGTGCCCAATGTCAAGGTCAAATTACTTTGAAGTTTTTGGTTAAATTTTTTGGTTAAAGTTTTTGGTTAAGTTCTTTGGTTAAGTTTTTTGGTTAAGTTTTTTGGTTAAAGTTTTTGGTTAAGTTTTTTAGTTAAAGTTTTTCGTTATACTATATCTCTGCAACTTCTTTGCCCATTACCTTGAAACTTCACATGGGTGTTTAGCGTCATCTATGTTTTCATTCTACCCTCCTCCCGTGCGGCCCCTGTGCCCAATGTCAAGGTCAAATTACTTTGAAGTTTTTGGTTAAAGTTTTTTTCGCGCCCGCTTGCGGAAAGCGCGATATAGTCGGCACTTTGGCGTACGTACGTACGTACGCACTAAGTACGTACGTGTGTCCGGTTAAAGTTTTTTGCTTAAAGTTTTTCGTTATTCTATATCTTTTTTTAGTGTCCATGCCTCGCCACAAGGCGCGACATGCAGGCCGCGGCCATCTAGTCTTAAGGTACCATTTCCCATGAATTGCCATGTGTCGGTTCGCAAGAAAAGATACCTCATACAATTTTCAATTTGAAAACAGCCTAGTTCATTTTGCATTATGCTGGTAATTCTTTTTCCATAAGGAACTGCTATGTGTCGGTTCACGAGAAAAGGTATCTTATACAATTTCCAATTTGAAACCAGTCTAGCTCATTTTGCACTATGCTGGTAATATGTTTTTTTTTCATAAGGTATCTTTCCCATGAATTGCTGTGTTGGTTCATGAGAAAAGGTACCTTATGAAATTTTCAAATTCAAACCAGCATAGCTAATTTTTCACTATGCTGGGTTTAAGATATGTTTTCATAAGGCACATTTTCCCAAGAATTGACATGTGTCTGTTCTTGAGAAAGGGTACCTTATTCAATTTTCATATTTAAACCAGCATAGCTAATTTTGCGTAATACTGGTATTACGGTATTTTTTCACAAGGTACATTTTCCCATGAATTGCCATGTATCAGTTCACGAGAAAAGATACTTTATGACATTTTTAAATTGAAACCAGCATAGCTCATATTGCATTATGCTGGTATTAAGATATTTGTTCATAAGTTACCTCTTCCCATGAACTGCCATGTGTAGGTTCACGAGAAAATGTACCTTATGAAATTTCCAAATTGAAACCAGCCTAGCGCATTTCGCAATATGCTGGTAATATGTTTTTTCATGTTATTTTCCAATGAATTGCCGAGAAAAGGTACTTAATGAAATTTTAAAATTCAAAACAGCATACCGGTAGCTAATTTTGCATTATGCAGGTTTTAAGATATTTTTTCTTAAGGTACCATTTCCCATGAATTGCCATGTGTCGGTTCACAAGAAAAGATACCTCATACAATTTTCAATTTGAAAACAGCCTAGTTCATTTTGCACTATGCTGGTAATTTTTTTTCGATAATGTACCTTTTCCCATGAACTACCATGTGTCGGTTCACGATAAAAGGTAGCTTATGAAATTTCCAATTTGAAACCAGCCTAGCTCATTTTGCAATATGCTGGTAATCTGTTTTTTCATAAGGTACCCTTTCCCATGAACTGCCATGTGTCGGTTCACGAGAAAAGGTACCTTATGAAATTTTCAAATTCAAACCAGCACAGCTAATTTTGCGCTATGCTGGCATTAAGGTATTTTTTCACAAGGTATATTTTCCGATGAATTGCCATGCGTCGGTTCACGAGAAAAGGCACTTTATGAAATTTTTCAATTTGAAACCAGCTTAGCTCATTTTGCATTATGCTGGTAATATATTTTTTTCATAATGTTGCCATGTGTCGGTTCACGAGAAAATATACCTGATACCATTTTCTATTTGACACCAGCATACCTAAGTTTGCACTATGCTGGTATTAAGCTATTTTGTCATCAGGTACCTTTTCCCCTGAATTGCCATGTGTCGGTTCACGAGAAAAGATTCTTTATACATTTTTCAATTTGAAACCAGCCTAGCTCATTTTGGTCTATGCTGGTAATATGTTTTTTTCATAAGATATCTTTTTCGATGAATTGCCACGTGTCGGTTCACAAGAAAAGGTACCTTATACAATTTTCAATTTGAAACCAGCCTAGCTAATTTTTAGCATTATGCTGGTATTAAGATATAGTTTCATATGGTACCTCTCGGTTCACGAGAAAAGGTACCTTATGAAGTTTTCAAATTCAAACCAGCACAGCTCAATTTGCATTATGCTGGAATTAAGATGTTTTTTTCATAAGGTAACTTTTCCCACGAATTGCCACAAGTCGGTTCAAGAGAAAGAGTAGCTTATGAATTTTTCAAATTGGAACCAGAATAGATCATTGTGGACTATGCTGGTATTAATATATTTTTTCATAAGGTACCTTTTCCCATGAAATATTTTTTCTTAAGGTACCATTTCCTCACGAGAAAGATACCTTATACAATTTTCAATTTGAAAGCAGCCTAGCTCATTTTGCACTATGCTGGTATTATGTTTTTTTTTCATATAGTATCTTTCCCATGAACTGCCATTGGTTCACGAGAAAAGGTACCTTATGACATTTTCAAATTGTAGCCAGCATAGCTCATTTTGCCCTATGCTGGTATTAAGATATTTTTTCATAAGGTACCTCTCGGTTCACGAGAAAAGGTACCTTATGAAGTTTTCACATTCAAACCAGCATAGTTCATTTTGCATTATGCTGGAATTAAGATGTTTTTTTGATAAGGTAATTTTTCCCACAAATTGCCATAAGTCGGTTCACAAGAAAAGGTAGCTTATGAAATTTTCAAATTGACACCAGCATAGGTCATTTTTCAATATGCTGGTATTAATATATTTTTTCATCAGGTACCTTTTCACATGAATTGCCATGTGTCTGTTCACAAGAAAAGTTACCTTATACAATTTTCAATTTGAAACCAGCCTAGCTAATTTTTAGCTATGTTCGTAATATGTTTTTTTTTCCATCAGGTACCTTTTCCTATGAACTGCCATGTGTCGGTTCACGAGAAATGGTCGCTTATGAAATTTTGAAATTGAAACCAGTATAGCTCATTTTTCACTACGCTGGTAAAAAGTTTTTTTAATAAGGTACCTTTTCCCAGGAACTGTCATGTGTCGGCTCATGAGAAATTAGAAACCAGCCTAGCACATTTTGTTTTATGCTGGTAATATGTATTCACGAGAAAAGATACCTTATACAATTTTCAATTTGAAAGCTGCCTAGCTCATTTTGCTCTATGCTGGTAATATGTTTTGTTTTCATGTTATCTTTCCCATGAACTGCCAGGTGTTGGTCCACGAGAAAAGGTAGCTTATGACATTTTCAAATTGAAACCAGCATAGCTAATTTTTAACTATGCTGGTATTAATTAATATTTTGTTTCATAAGGTACCATTTGCCATGAATTGCCATGTGTCAGTTCACGAGAAAAGATACCTTATACAATTTTCAATTTGAACCCAGTCTAGATTATTTTGCACTATGCTGGTTATATGTCTTTTTTCATAAGGTACATTTTCCCATGAACTGCCATCTATCGGCTCACGATAAAAGGTAGCTTATGCAATTTACAAATACAAGCCAGCATAGCTCATTTTTGTCGCGCCCGCTTGCGGAAAGCGAGATATAGTCGGCACTTTGGCGTACGTACGTACGTACGTACGTACGTACGTACGTGTGTCCGGTTAAAGTTTTTGGTTAAGTTGTTTGGTTAAGTTTTTTGGTTAAAGTTTTTTTAAGTTCTTTTGTTAAAGTTTTTGGTTAAGTTTTTTAGTTAAGTTTTTGCTAAAGTTTTTTGCTTAAAGTTTTTCGTTATACTATATCTCTGCAACTGCTTTGCCCATTACCTTGAAACTTCACATGGGTGTTTATCATCATCTATATTTTCATTCTACCCCCCTCCCGTGCGGCCCCTGTGCCCAATGTCAAGGTCAAATTACTTTGAAGTTTTTGGTTAAGTTTTTTGGTTAAAGTTTTTGGTTAAGTTTTTTGGTTAAGTATTTTGGTTAAGTATTTTGGTTAAAGTTTTTGGTTAAGTTTTTTGGTTAAGTTTTTTGGTTAAAGTTTTTCGTTATACTATATCTCTGCAACTGCTTTGCCCATTACCTTGAAACTTCACATGGGTGTTTATCATCATCTATATTTTCATTCTACCCCCCAGTTTTGTGGTTAAAGTTTTTGGTTAAGTATTTTGGTTAAGTTTTTTGTCGCGCCCGCTTGCGGAAAGTGCGATACAGTCGGCACTTTGGCGTACGTACGTACGTACGTACGTACGTGTGTCCGGTTAAAGTTTTTGGTTAAGTTGTTTGGTTAAGTTTTTTGGTTAAAGTTTTTTTAAGTTCTTTTGTTAAAGTTTTTGGTTAAGTTTTTTAGTTAAGTTTTTGCTTAAGTTTTTTGCTTAAAGCTTTTCGTTATACTATATCTCTGCAACTGCTTTGCCCATTACCTTGAAACTTCACATGGGTGTTTATCATCATCTATATTTTCATTCTACCCCCCTCCCGTGCGGCCCCTGTGCCCAATGTCAAGGTCAAATTACTTTGAAGTTTTTGGTTAAGTTTTTTGGTTAAAGTTTTTGGTTAAGTTTTTTGGTTAAACATTTTAGGTCACCTGAGCGAAGCTCATGTGAGCTATTGTTAACGCAATGTGTCCATCGTCGTCCGTCGTCGTCGTCCGTCGTCGTCCTCCGTCGTCGTCCGTCGTCCGTGAACATTTTCAAACGTCTTCTCCTCGGTAACCATTGGGTCTATAGTCACCAAACTTCATGGTCATGGTCCTTAGGTAGGGGGATTACAAAATTGTTAAAATGACGTCATTGCGTAATCCAAGATGGCCGCCAAGATGATCGATTTTGAACGTCTTTTTCTCAGGAACCACATGGCCGATGCTGGCCAAACTTCATAGGAAGTTAAGATCCTTGGGTGAAGCATTTTCAGATTTTGTAAAATGAGTCATCGCTTAATCCAAGATGACCGCCATCTAAAAATAGCACACTTTTTTTAAAACACATGAACTCAATCACATTCTCCTCTGGTGTTCATGGAGTCAGGTGAGCGAATTAGGGCCAACTTGGCCCTCTTGTTTGTTATACTATATCTCTGCAACTGCTTTGCCCATTACCTTGAAACTTCACATATGGGTGTTTATCATCATCTATATTTTCATTCTACCCCACTCCCGTGCGGCACCTGTGCCCAATGTCAAGGTCAAATTACTTTGAAGTTTTTGGTTAAGTTTTTTGGTTTAAGTTTTTGGTTCAGTTTCGTGGTTAAGTTTTTTGGTTAAAGTTTTTGGTTAAGTTTTTTGGTTAAGTTGTTTGGTTAAAGTTCTTGATTAAGTTTTTTGGTTAAAGTTTTTCGTTATACTATATCTCTGCAACTGCTTTGCCCATTACCTTGAAATAGTCATAACGTCATTCTTGTAGGCCCTTGTCCACTATATTTTCATTCTACCCCCCTCCAGTGCGGCCCCTGTGCCCAATGTCAAGGTCAAATTACTTTGAAGTTTTTGGTTAAAGTTTTTTTCGCGCCCGCTTGCGGAAAGCGCGATACTCGGCACTTTGGCGTACATACGTACGTTTGTCCGGTTAAAGTTTTTGGTTAAGTTTTTTGGTTAAATTTTTTCATTATACTATATCTTTTTTTTTAGTGTCCATGCCTCGCCACAAGGCGCGACATGCAGGCCACGGCCATCTAGTTTATTATGCTGGTAATATGGTTTTTTTTCATAAGAATCTTTTTTCAGAAGAAGCATGTGTCGGTTCACAAGAAAAGATACCTTATGAAATTTTCCAATTGAAACCAGCATAGCCCATTTTTGTCGCGCCCGCTTGCGGAAAGCGCGATATAGTCGGCACTTTGGCGTACGTCCGTACATACGTACGTACGTACGTACGTACGTATGTGTGTCCGGTTTAAATTTTTGTATTTTTTTGTTAAAAGTTTTTTGGTTAAAGTTTTTAAGTTAAGTTTTTTTATTGGTTTTTGGTTAATGTTTAATTTTTTTGGTTAATTTTTTTGTTTTTTGGTTAAGTTTTTTGGTTAATTTTTTTGGTTAAGTTTTTGGTTAAGTTTTTTGGTTAAAGTTTTTGGTTAAGTTTTATGGTTAATTTTTTTGGTTAATGTTTTTGGTTAAGTTTTTTGGTTAAGTTTTTTGGTTAAGTTTTTTGGTTAAAGTTTTTTGTTATACATTGTACTACATCTCTGCAACTGCTTTGCCCATTACCTTGAAACTTCACATGGGTGTTTATCATCATCTATATTTTCATTCTACCCCCTCTACCGTGCAGCCCCTGTGCCCAATGTCAAGGTCTAATTACTTTGAACTTTTTGGTTAAAGTTTTTGCTTAAACTTTTTTGCTTAAACTTTTTCGTGTGTCCGATTAAAGTTTTTGGTTAAGTTTTTTGGTTACGTTTTTTGGTTAAAGTTTTTCGTTATACTACATCTCTGCAACTGCTTTGCCCATTACCTTGAAACTTCACATGGGTGTTTATCATCATCTATATTTTAATTCTACCCGATATAGTCGGCACTTGGCGTACGTACGTACGTACGTATGTGTGTTCGGTTAATGTTTTTGGATAAGTTTTTTGGTTAATTTTTTTGGTTAATGTTTTTGGTTAAGTTTTTTGGTTAAAGTGTTTTGTTATACTATATCTCTGCAACTGCTTTGCCCATTACCTTGAAACTTCACATGGGTGTTTATCATCATCTATATTTTCATTCTACCCCCCTCCTGTGCGGCCCCTGTGCCCAATGTCAAGGTCAAATTACTTTGAAGTTTTTGGTTAAGTTTTTTGGTTAAAGTTTTTCGTTGTACTATATCTCTGCAACTGCTTTGTCCATTACCTTGAAACTTCACATGGGTGTTTATCATCATCTATATTTTCATTCCATTCTACCCCCCTCCCGTGCGGCCCCTGTGCCCAATGTCAAGGTCAAATTATTTTGAAGTTTTTGGTTAAAGTTTTTGGTTAACGTTTTTGTCGGTCCCGCTTGCGGAAAGCGCGATATAGTCGGCACTTTGGCGTACGTACGTATGTACGTGTGTCCGGTTAAAGTGTTTGGTTAAGTTTTTTGGTTAAGTTTTTTGGTTAAGTGTCCGTCGTCCGTCGTCATCCGTCGTCGTCCGTGAACATTTTCAAACGTCTTCTCCTCGGTAACCATTGGGTCTATAGTCACCAAACTTCATGGTCATGGTCCTTAGGTAGGGGGATTACAAAATTGTTAAAATGACGTCATTATGTAATCCAAGATGGCCGCCGTCTAAAAATAGCACAAATTCTTAAAAAATCTTCTTCTCAAGAACCGCCAACCGGATTTCGACAAAACTTGGTAGGAATGATCGATGTACATTGCTCTTTCAAATTTGTTAAAATGGTGACCCCGGGGTCAAATTGGGGTCAAATTTTATTTTTGACTGAATATGGTCATGTCATATATCAAATTGAAGGTATCAATGAGGCGATCACTCTGGTGCATTTTTTGTCGAAATCGGATTGTTATGTCATCCAAGATGGCCGCCGAAAGGTCAAAAGGTTGTTATTTTATTAGAGATTTAAAAATTCTTCTTCACATGAACCGCTTGACCCATGGTAGCCAAACTTAAAAGTTATGGTCCATGGGTGAAGCCTTTTCAGATTTGTTAAAATGGAGGTCATCGCTAATCCAAGATGGCCGCCGTCTAAAAATAGCATAAATTCTTAAAAAATCTTCTTCTCTTGAACCGCTAGCCAGATTTTGACGAAACTTGGTAGGAATGATCGATGTACATTGCTCTTTCAAAGTTGTTAAAATGGTGACCCCGTGTTCAAAAATGGGCGTGGCCCGTGGGGTCAAATTGGGGTCAAATTTATTTTTGACCGAATATGGTCATGTTATATATCAAATCGAAGGTATCAATGAGGCGATCACTCTGGTACATTTTTTTGTCGAAATCGGATTGTTATGTCATCCAAGATGGCCGCCGAAATGTCAAAAGGTCTTTCTTTTATTAGAGATTTCAAAATTTTTCTTCACATGAACCGCTTGGCCCATGGTAGCCAAACTTCACAGTTATGGTCCATGGGTGAAGCCTTTTCAGATTTGTTAAAATGGAGGTCATCGCTAATCCAAGATGGCCACCATCTAAAAATAGAATAAATTCTTAAAAAATCTTCTCATGAACTGCTGGCCGTATTTCGACTAAACTTGGTAGAAATGATCGATTTACAATGCTCTTTCAAAGTTGTGAAAATGGTGACCTCGGGGTCAAAAATGGGCGTGGCCCGTGGGGTCAAATTGGGGTCAAATTTTTACCGAATATGGTCATGTCATATATCACATTGAAGGTATCGATGAGGCGATTGCTCTGGGCAAAATTTGTCGGAATCGGATGATTATAACATCCATGATGGCCACCGAAAGGTCCATTTATTCGAGATTGTGAACGTCTTTTTCTCAGGAACCACATGGCCGATGCTGGCCAAACTTTATAGGAAGTTAAGATCCTTGGGTGAAGCATTTTCAGATTTGGTAAAATGAGAGTCATCGCTTAATCCAAGATGACCGCCATCTAAAAATAGCACAATTTTTTTTTAAAACACATGAACAATGTCATATTCTCCTCTGGTGTTCATGGAGTCAGGTGAGCGAATTAGGGCCATCATGGCCCTCTTGTTGTTATTTATATTTTAATTATTAAATGAACATAAACAAACAAATAAATATTATTTATCGGGAGATAAACTTCGATTTTTTTCTTCAACAACGTTTTTAGTAGCGAATTTGCTCAGAAGCTCTCACGCTTCTTATTAGCTCGCCTGCTCGTCGGCGTCGTCGGCGTCGGCGTCGTCCACAAGCTTAACGTTGGGTAAATGTCTTATAACTTCTGTTTCCTTTCATGGAACACCTTGTTATTTCATACATGCATTCCTCAGATGACCCTCTATCATGCTGTAGCAAATCCATGACCCAGCGGCCACCCCTTACCCCAAGGTCAAGGTCACAAACTTAGCACATTCATAAACTTAACGTTGTGGTAAATGTCTTATAACTTCTGTTTCCTTTCATGGAACGCCTTGTTATTTCATACATGCATTCCCTCAGAGATGACCCTCTATCATGCTGTAGCAAATCCATGACCCACCACCCAGCCTTTACTCCGAGGTCAAGGTCACAAACTGAGCACATTCATAAACTGAACGTTGGGGTAAATGTCTTATAACATCTGTTTTCTTTCATGGAACGCCTTCATATTTCATACTTGCATTCATCTGAAGATACTATATCGTGCTATAGCAAATCCATGACCCACCGCCCATGCAATCGTTACCCCAAGGTCAAGGTCACAAACTTAGCATGTTCATAAACTTAACGTTGGGGTAAATGTTGTGTAACTTCTGTTTATTTACAGGGAACGCCTTCATATTTCATACATGCATTCATCTGATGATACTCTATCATGCTATAGCAAATTCATGACCCACCGCCCACCCCTTTCCCAAGGTCAATGTCACAATGTTAGCACATTTAGAAACTTATTGTTGGGGTAAATGTATTATAACATCTGTTTCCTTTCATGGAACGCCTTGATATTTCAAGTATGCATTCATCTGATGATACTCTATCATGCTATAGCAAATCCATGACCCACCGCCCATCCCTTACCCCAAGGTCAAGGTCACAAACTTAGTACATTCATAAACTTAACGTTGGGGTAAATGTCTGTTTCCTTTCATGGAACGCCTTGCTATTTCATACATTCCTCAGACGACCCTCTATCATGCTGTAGCAAATCCACAACCCACCACCCAACCCTTACCCAAAAGTCAAGTTCACAAACTTAGCATATTCATAAACTTAATGTTGGGGTAAATGTTGTGTAACTTCTGTTTCTTTACACTTTGAACACCTTGATCTTTCATACATGCATTCATCTGATGATACTCTATCGTGCTATAGCAAATCCATAACCAACCTCCACCCCTTTCCCCAAGGTCACGGTCACAAACTTAGCACATTCATAATCTTAACGTTGGGGTAAATGTCTTATAACATCTGTTTCCTTTCATGGAACGCCTTGATATTTCATACACGCATTCATCTGATGATACTCTATCGTGCTATAGCAAATCCATGACCCACCGCCCACCCCTTACCCCAAGGTCAAGGTCACAAACTTGACACATTCATAAACTTAACGTTGGGGTAAATGTCTGATAACAACTGTTTCCTTTAATGGAACGCCTTGATATTTCATACATACTTTCCTCAGATGACCCTCTATCATGCTGTGGCAAATCTACAACCCACCACCCAACCCTTACCCCAAGGTCAAGGTCACAAACTTAGCATGTTCATAAACTTTACATTGGCGTAAATGTTGTGTAACGTCTCTTTCTTTACACTTTGAACGCTTTGATATTTCATACATGCATTCATCTGATGATCCTCTATTGTGCTACAGCAAATCCATGACCCACCCCACCCCTTTCCCCAAGATCAACATCATAAACTTAACGTTGGAGTAAATGTCTTTTTATAACTTCTGTTTCTTTACATGCATTCATCAGATGATACTCTATTGTGCTACAGCAAATACATGACCAACCCCCAACCCCTTTTGCCAAGGCCAAGGTCACAAACTTAGCACATTTATACATGCATTCCTCATGTGAATAGCTATCATGCTGTAGAAAATTACCAACTTAGTGTGTTCATAAACTGAACGCTGGGTTAAATTTTGTTTTCCTTCTCTTTTCAGGGAGTGCATTGATATTTCATACATGCATTCATCTTAATATGCTATATCATGCTATATCAAATCCACGACCCACCTTCCACCACTGACCTCAATGTCAAGGTCCACCGCACACCCCTTATCCAAGGGCAAGTTATATAATATTCATGTTTTTTATACAACTGTGACAAGTTTGAATGAAGGCTGCCAACAGGCGAGCTTCGTTGTCTTCTGACAACTCTTGTTTTCTATAAGCGTTGAGTGACATAGATTTTGTTTTATTTATAGTGGCTATGTTTGCATGAGCTGCGCGCTGCCTTAATTACTAAATTCAATGGTTTCGGACACGGCGCCGACCTTTTCGTCCCAAATGGCGTCTGAAATGCGCGTTAACCCAACTGTTTATGAGACGGTATATGTGGCCGCGTATACACTAGTCTATACTCGCAGTCATATTATTTGTTAGCCCGGTCGCGTACAGTCGACAAATAATCTGTGAATTAAATTTGCCGATATGGACCGTGTTCAAAATCGCTAGCGATTCTACCCGTAACCGTGTACATAAGACACTGCTTGAATCTTACTTCCGGCAAATTGCCGTAAACTGTAAACAACAAATGGTCGCTGAATCACTACCATTTGTTGGCCATTATCGATGGAATTAATTGGCAATTTCTTCAGAAAAAAAATATCCTGACTAATTTTTCACTCGCCAAACTGGGCGAGTGCCTGTAGAAAGTACTCGACCGCCACAAAAAACACTCGCCATGGCAAGCTGGGCGAGTGAAATTTCAACCCCTGAACCAGCATAGCTCATTTTGCACTATTCTGGTAATATGTATTTTTACATAAGATACCTTTTCCCATGAACAGCCATGTGTCGGTTAACGAGAAAAGGTAGCTTAAGAAATATTCAAATTTAAACCAGCACAGCTCATTTTGCACTATGCTGGTATTAAGTTATTTTTTCATAAGGTATCATTTCCCATGAATTGCCATGTGTTTGTTCACGAGAAAAGATACCTTATGAAATTTTCAAATTGAATCAAGCTTATTTTGCCTTATGCTGGTATTAATATATTTTTTTCATAAGGTACTTTTCCCAATGAATTGTCATGTGTTAGTTCATGACAAAAGATACCTCTTAAAAATTTAATTTTGAAACGATACTAGCTCATTTTGCACTATGCAGGTAATATTTTTTTTCCATAAAGTACCTTTTCCCATGAACAGCCATGTGTCAGTTCACAAGAAAAGGTATCTTATAAAATTTTCAAATTGTAACCAGCCTAGTACATTTTGCATTATGCTGGTAATTTTAATTTTCTATTAGGTACATTTTCCCATTAATTGGCATGTGTCGGTTGACGAGAAAATGTACCTTTTTCAAAAGGTACCTTTTTCTCATGAACTGTTATGTGTTGGTTCACAAGAAAAGGTAACTTCTTTAATTTTCCAATTGAAACCAGCCAATCTCATTTTGCAATATGCTGGTATTAAGAAATGTTTTCATCAGGTACATTTTCCCATGAACTGCCATGTGTCGGTTCACGAGCCTGAAAAATTATGCAATTTTCAAATTGTAACAAGCCTAGCACATTTTACATTATGCTGGTAATATGATTTTTTATAAGGTAGATTTTCCCAACAATTGACATTGGTCGGTTCACAAGAAAATGTACCTCATGAAATTTTCAAATTGACATGAAATTGACACCAGCATAGCGCATTTTGTTTCAATTTGAAAATTTCAAAAGGTACCTTTTCTCCAAACCGACACATGTCAGTTCATGGGAAAAGATACTTATGAACATAAATCTTATTACAGGCATAGTGCAAAATGAGCTATGCTGGTTTCAATTTGAAAATTTCATAAGCTACCTTCATGGGGAAAGGTACCTTATGAAAAATGTATCTTAATATCAGCATAATGCAAAATGAGTTATGCTGGTTTCAACTTGAAAATGTCAAAAGGCACCTTTTCTCGTGAACCGACACATGACAGTTCATGGGAAAAGGTACCCTATGATAAAATACCTTAATACCAGCATAATGCAAAATGAGCTATGCTGGTTTCAATTTGAAAATTTCATCAGGTACCTTTTCTCGTCAACCGACACATGGCATTGATGGGAAAAAACTTACTACCAGCATAATGCAAAATGAGCTAGGCCAATATGCAGGTATTAAGATATTTGTTCATAAGGTACCATTTCCCATGAATTGCCATGTGTCGGTTCACGAAAAAATATACCTGATACAATTTTCAATTTGAAACCAGTCTAGCTCATTTTGCACTATGCTGGTAATAATTTTTTTTCATAAGGTAACTTTTCACATTAACTCCCATGTGTAGGTCCACGAGAAAAGGTATCTAATGAAATGTTAAAATTTAAACCAGCCTAGCTCATTTTTGACTATGCTGGTAATATTATTTTTAGCTCACCTGACCAAAGCTCATGTGAGCTATTGTTATGTAATGTGTCCGTCGTCCGTCGTCCGTCCGTCCATGAAAATTTTCAATCATCTTCTTCTCCCGAACTGCTGAGCCGATATTGGTTAAACTTCACATGGATGATATATGGGTGATGCCATTTCAGATTTGTTAAAATGGAGGTCATCGACAATCCAAGATGGCCACCATGGAAAAGTAGGTCAAATTCTTAAAAAATCTTCTTCTCACGAACCGCCAGGCCGATTTCGACGATACTTGGTATGAATGATCGATAGTTAGCGCTGTTTCAGATTTGTTCATATGGTGGCCCGTGGGTCAAAAATGGGCGTCGCCCGAGGGGTCAAATAGGGGTCAAATTTTATTTTTAACCGAATATAGTCATGTAATATATGAAATCGAAGGTATTGACGAGACAATCACTCTGGAACATTTTTTGTCTAAATCATATGATTACGTCATCCAAGATGGCCACCGATAGTTCAAATGGTCATTCTTTTACTAAAGATTTCAAACGTCTTTTTCTTGTAAACTGCTTGGCCGATATTGGCCAAACTTAACTGTAATGGTATGTGGTTGAAGCCTGTTCATTTTTGTTAAAATGGAGGTCATCACCAAATCCAAGATGGCCGCCGTTGAGAAGTAGGTCAAATTCTTAAAAAATCTTCTCACGAACCGCCAGGCTGATTTCGACGATACTGGGTATGAATGATCGATAGTTAGCGCTGTTTCAGATTTGTTCATATGGTGGCCCCTGGGTCAAAAATGGGCGTCGCCCGAGGGGTCAAATAGGGGTAAATTTTATTTTTAACCGAATATAGTCATATAATATATCAAATCGAAGGTATTGACGAGACGATCACTCTGGAGAATTTTTTGTCTAAATCAGATGATTACGTCATCCAAGATGGCCACCGATAGTTCAAATGATCATTCTTTTACTAAAGATTTCAAACGTCTTTTTCTTGTAAACTGCTTGGCCGATACTGGCCAAACTTAACTGTAATGGTATGTGGTTGAAGCCTGTTCATTTTTGTTAAAATGGAGGTCACCGTCCGTCCGTCCGTCCGGGCCAACATCGGGGGTTTAGGAGCTTAGGGTAAGGGTTAGTAACAAAGGATTCCTTTGTTATAGTCGGTAAGCTCGTAATTCCATTGATCTTTAGGAGCTAATCCTTTGATCTTTTAAAGAACAAAAAGCTCATAACTCCCAAATGTTTGAACGTCCGTCCGTCCGTCCGGACCGTCCAGACCGTCCAGACCGTCCGTCCGTCCGGACCGTCCGTCCGCCCGCCCGCCCGATTCCTGCCCGCCCGCCCAGCCCGCCCGCCCGCCCGTCCGTCCGTCCGTCCGTCCGTCACACTTTTTTGGTCACAGTTTCTCAAATATGCTGCAGGTGGCAGTGGCATCCGCGATCGACAGACGCATTTCTTGTTTTTTCATAAGGTACCTTTTCCCATGAACTGTCATATGTCGGTTCCCAAGAAAAGGTAGCTTATGACATTTTCAAATTGAAAGCAGCATAGCTAATTTTTCATTATGCTGGTATTAATTTATTTTTTCATAAGGTACCATTTGCCATGAATTGCCATGTGTCGGTTCATGAGAAAAGATACCTTATATAATTTTCAATTTGAAACCAGCCTAGATTATTTTGCACTATGCTGGTAATATGTTTTTTTTTGTGAACGACTTTAATGCTCACAGAAACCATTTAAATGCTGAGCTGAACCATTTTAATGCTGACCTGAACCATTTTAATGCTGACCCGAACCATTTTAATGCCTACGCGAACCATTTTAATGCCTACGCGAACCATTTCAATGTCGACCAGAACCATTTTAATGCTAAACTGAACCATTTTAGTGCTCACTGAAACCATTTAAATGCTGACCTGAACCATTTAAAAACGGCTGACCCTGAAAATTTTAATGCTGACCTGAACCATTTCAATGCCGACTTGAACCATTTTAATGTTGACCGAAACCATTTTAATGCTAAACTGAACCATTTTAGTGCTCACTGAAACCATTTAAATGCTGACCTGAACCATTTTAATGCTGACCTGAATAATTTTAATGCTGACCTGAACCATTTCAATGCCGACTTGAACCATTTTAATGTTGACCGAAACCATTTTAATGCTAAACTGAACCATTTTAGTGCTCACTGAAACCATTTAAATGCTGACCTGAACCATTTTAATGCTGACCTGAATAATTTTAATGCTAACCCGAACCATTTCAATGCCGACTTGAACCATTTTAATGCTGACCGAAACCATTTTAATGCTAAACTGAACCATTTTAATTTTCATATAAACCATTTTAATGCTGACCTGAGCCACTTTAATGCTCACAGAAACCATTTAAATGCTGACCTGAATCATTTAAATGCTGACCCGAACCATTTTAATGCTGACGACCCGAACCATTTTAATGCTAAACTGAACCATTTTAATTCTCATATAAACGATTTTATTACTGATCTGAACTACTTTAATGCTCACAGATACCATTTAAATGCTGACCTGAATCATTTTAATGCTGACCACAACCATTTTAATGAAGACGCAAACCATTTTAATGCTGACCCGAACCATTTTAATGCCGACAAATAATTTTGATGTCGACCCGAACCATTTTAATGTTGACCTGAACCATTTTAATGCCGTCGCAAACCATTTTAATGTCGAACCGTACTATTTTAATGCTAAACTGAACCATTTTAATGCTCATCTAAACCATTTTAATGACGACCTGAACCACTTTAATACTCACAGAAACCATTTAAATGCTGACCTGAACCATTTTAATGCTGACCCGAAGCATTCGACGCGAACCATTTTATTTTCGACCCGTACCATTTTAATGCTAAGCTGAACCATTTTAATGCTGATCTAGACCATTTTAATGCTGAACGACTTTAATGCTCACAGAAACCATTTAAATGCTGACCTGAACCATTTTAATGCCGACGCGAACAATTTTAATGTCGACCCGAGCCATTTTAATGCTAAACTGAACCATTTTAATGCTCATATAAACCATTTAAATGCTGACCTGAACCATTTTAATGCGGAACTGAACCATTTTAAACTGAACCATTTTAATGCTGACCTGAACCATTTTAATGCTGACCCGAACCATCTTCATGCCGACGCGAACCATTTTAATGTCGACCCAAACAATTTTAATGCTGAACAGAAACATTTTAATGCTCACAGAAACCATTTTAATGCTGAACTGAACCATTTTAATGCTCACAGAAACCATTTCGAAGCTGACCTGAACCATTTTAATAAACCATTTTAATGCTGACCTGAAACATTTTAATGCTGACATGAACCATTTTAATGCTGACTTGAACAATTTTAATGCTGACCTGAATCATTTCAATGTTGACCTGAACCATTTTACTGTTGACCAGAACCATTTTAATGCTAACATAAATCATTTCAACTCTGACCTGAACCATTTTAATGCTGACGCGAACCATCTTAATGCCGATGCGAAGCATTTTTATGCTGAACTGAACCATTTTAATGCTCACAGAAATCATTTAAATGCTGACCTGAACAATTTTAATGCTGAACTGAAACATTTTAATGCTGACCCGAACAATTTTAATGCCGACCTGAACCATTTTAATGTCGACCCATGCCATTTTAATGCTAAACTGAACCATTTTAATTTTCGTATAAACCATTTTAATGCTGACCTGAGCCACTTTAATGCTCACAGAAACCATTTAATGCTGACCCGAACCATTTTCATGCCGACGCGAACCATTCTAATGTCGACCCGAACCATTTTAATGCTGAACTGAACCACTTTTATGTTCACAGAAATCATTTAAATGCTGACTTGAACCATTTTAATGCAGAACTGAACCATTTTAATGCTGACCCGAACAATTTTAATGCCGACCCAAACCATTTTAATGTCGACCCATACCATTTTAATGCTAAACTGAACCATTTTAATTTTCATATAAACCATTTTCATGCTGACCTGAGCCACTTTAATGCTCACAGAAACCATTTAAATGCTGACCTGAACCATTTAAATGCTGACCCGAACCATTTTAATGCTGACGACCCGAACCATTTTAATGCTAAACTGAACCATTTTAATTCTCATATAAACGATTTTGTTGCTGATCTGAACTACTTTAATGCTCACAGATACCATTTAAATGCTGACCTGAATCATTTTAATGCTGACCCGAACCATTTTAATGCCGACAAATAATTTTAATGTCGACCCGAACCATTTTAATGTTGACCTGAACCATTTTAATGCCGTCACAAACCATTTTAATGTCGACTCGTACTATTTTAATGCTAAACTGAACCATTTTAATGCTCATCTAAACCATTTTAATGACGACCTGAACCACTTTAATGCTCACAGAAACCATTTAAATGCTGACCTGAACCATTTTAATGCTGACCCGAAGCATTCGACGCAAACCATTTTATTGTCGACCCGTACCATTTTAATGCTAAGCTGAACCATTTTAATGCTGATCTAGACCATTTTGATGCTGAACGACTTTAATGCTCACAGAAACCATTTAAATGCTGACCTGAACCATTTTAATGCCGACGCGAACAATTTTAATGTCGACCCGAGCCATTTTAATGCTAAACTGAACCATTTTAATGCTCATATAAACCATTTAAATGCTGACCTGAACCATTTTAATGCAGAACTGAACCATTTTAAACTGAACCATTTTAATGCTGACCTGAACCATTTTAATGCTGACCCGAACCATCTTCATGCCGACGCGAACCATTTTAATGTCGACCCAAACAATTTTAATGCTGAACAGAAACATTTTAATGCTCACAGAAACCATTTCGAAGCTGACCTGAACCATTTTAATAAACCATTTTAATGCTGACCTGAAACATTTTAATGCTGACATGAACCATTTTAATGCTGACTTGAACAATTTTAATGCTGACCTGAATCATTTCAATGTTGACCTGAACCATTTTACTGTTGACCAGAACCATTTTAATGCTGACCTGAACCATTTTAATGCTAACATAAATCATTTCAACGCTGACCTGAACCATTTTAATGCTAACGCGAACCATCTTAATGCCGACGCGAAGCATTTTTATGCTGAACTGAACCATTTTAATGCTCACAGAAACCATTTTAATGCGGAACTGAACCATTTTACTGCTCACAGAAACCATTTTAATGCTGAACTGAAACATTTTAATGCTGACCTGAACCATTTTAATGCTGACCTGAAACATTTTAATGCTGACCTGAACCATTTTAATGCCGATGTGAACCATCTTAATGCCGACACGAACGATTTTAGTGATGAACAGAACCATTTTGAAACCATTCACAGAAACCATTTTGAAGCTGAACTGAAACATTTTAATGCTGACCTGAACCATTTTAATGCTGACCAGAACCATTTTAATGCTGACCCAGCTGACCCATTTTAATGTTGACCTGAACCATTTTAATGCTGACCTGAACCAATTTAATGCTGACCTGAACTTTTATAATGCTCACCGGAACGATTTTAATGCTGACCTGAATCATTTTAATGCAGAACTGAACCATTTTAATGCTGATCTGAACCATTTTAATGCCGATGCGAACCATTTTACTGATGACCCAAACAATTTTTATGCTGACAACCACTTTTATGCTAAAAAAAACCCATTTAAATGCTGACCTGAACAAGCACATTTTCATACATTGATTCAGTTACGATCACAGAGTGGTCTTTCTGCAATAGTTTAGTTGACATATTTATTACATTGGATTATTATTATTGTTAAACACAGTCTGTTGTTGCACAACGAAAGCCCATTTATGCAATGAAATGGCTTTCCCCATACAGTTGCAAAACTCATGTAATCAAATATGTTATTATATACCTATCCATGAAATACATAGTTATACCATGTAAATAAAAGTCATATGTGAAAATACAACTACTTCCGCTATCTATATTCATAACGCGCACCTGAAAGAAAACAACACAAATAAGCTGCAAATGCACATTCATTACCGTATACAGTGTAAAAAAACTGCTAATTTCCATGGAGCGGTATATAATAAATAGAATATTCATATTTTTGTAATGAATATGACATATATGTTTATCGCGTATCCTCTATATATTTCATGTTATTATATGACTAAGAATTTCAACCTATGAGATTGTTCAATTGCGGGTCACGTGATTGTGGACATATATGATATTGTCTAGCAACCACCAATTAGTTTTACTATACAACTTAACCGATTCCTCCAAATATGGCCATTCTCTCACACTTTCACTATTCGTATGGATGCTGTGGAATCTACCTGTTCATAACCTGCAACCTGTCTGCACCGGATTTTCACTAATTAAACAATATGTTCACTTACTCCTAAGAAAGAAAATTTCAACATTGTCCTGTCCGCCATATTGTTTATCATCAAAGTGTCATGTGACGTAGTGTTCGCATCACGTGACAAGCAGGCTCAGTAATTTCTTTTAAATGCTAGAAATATGCTGGAAACTGGTGTTAAAAACACCCCAACATGTTTCTCAAGTAAAATTGGGCTGTAATGGATCAGGATTTACAAGCAAACTGGGTCTGTGGCCTCAAAACGTCTGCAATATTTGTTTATACCGGACTACTAAAGCATACCCCCTGGCCGATGTGTACTATATTTAGCACAGTCATACCTATTCACCTGAATATCAGTCTCGGACTCGTCTCGTTGCGCGAGAAGAGTCCGAGAGTGTTATTCTAAATGTGATATTCACCTCCAGGTGAATATCACATTTCGAATATCATTCTCAGACTAGTCTATTTCTTTTAAAAAAATTAACAAAACTTTGAGGCTGAATTTTTTTGAGGGGCTCTAAAATTTAAAAAACTTTTTTTTTAAATAATTATTGAAAATTGGGTGAAACCAAAAAAAAGTGAACAATTTTTTTTTCGGCCGGATATTTTGATAGTCACCAAACTTCATGGTCATGGTCCTTAGGTAGGGGGATTACAAAATTGTTAAAATGACGTCATTACGTAATCCAAGATTGCCGCCGTCTAAAAATAGCACAAATTCTTAAAAAATCTTCTTCTCAAGAACCGCCAACCGGATTTCGACAAAACTTGGTAGGAATGATCGATGTACATTGCTCTTTCAAAGTTGTTAAAATGGTGACCCTGGGGTCAAAAATGGGCGTGGCCCGTGGGGTCAAATTGGGGTCAAATTTTATTTTTGACTGAATATGGTCATTTCATATATCAAATTGAAGGTATCAATGAGGCGATCACTCTGGTGCATTTTTTTTTCGAAATCGGATTGTTATGTCATCCAAGATGGCCGCCGAAAGGTCAAAAGGTCGTTCTTTTATTAGAGATTTCAAAATTCTTCTTCACATGAACCGCTTGGCCCATGGTAGCCAAACTTAAAAGTTATGGTCCATGGGTGAAGCCTTTTCAGATTTGTTAAAATGGAGGTCATCGCTAATCCAAGATGGCCGCCGTCTAAAAATAGCATACATTCTTAAAAAATCTTCTTCTCATGAACCGCTTGCCGGATTTCGACGAAACTTGGTAGGAATGATCGATGTACATTGCTCTTTGAAAGTTGTTAAAATGGTGACCCCGGGGTCAAAAATGGGCGTGGCCCATGGGGTCAAATTGGGGTCAAATTTTATTTTTGACTGAATATGGTCATGTCATATATCAAATTGAAGGTATCAATGTGGCGATCACTCTGGTGCATTTTCTGTCGAAATCGGATGATTATGTCATCCAAGATGGCCACCGAAAGGTCAAAAGGCCGTTCTTTTATTAGAGATTTCAAAATTCTTCTTCACATGAACCGCTTGGCCCATGGTAGCCAAACTTAAAAGTTATGGTCCATGGGTGAAGCCTTTTCAGATTTGTTAAAATGGAGGTCATCGCTAATCCAAGATGGCCGCCGTCTAAAAATAGCATAAATTCTTAAAAAATCTTCTTCTCATGAACCGCTTGCCGGATTTCGACGAAACTTGGTAGGAATGATCGATGTACATTGCTCTTTCAAAGTTGTTAAAATGGTGACCCCGGGGTAAAAAATGGGCGTGGCCCGTGGGGTCAAATTGGGGTCAAATTGTGGTCAAATTTTATTTTTGACCGAATATGGTCATGTCATATATCAAATTGAAGGTATCAATGAGGTGATCACTCTGGTGCATTTTCTGTCGAAATCAGATTATGTCATCCAAGATGGCCGCCGAAAGGTCAAAAGGTCGTTCTTTTATTAGAGATTTCAAAATTCTTCTTCACATGAACCGCTTGGCCCATGGTAGCCAAACTTAAAAGTTATGGTCCATGTGTGAAGCCTTTTCAGATTTGTTAAAATGGAGGTCATCGCTAATCCAAGATGGCCGCCGTCTAAAAATAGCATAAATTCTTAAAAAATCTTCTTCTCATGAACCGCTAGCCGGATTTCGACGAAATTTGGTAGGAATGATCGATGTACAATGCTCTTTCAACGTTGTTAAAATGGTGACCCCGGGGTCAAAAATGGGCGTGGCCCGTGGGGTCAAATTTTATTTTCGACCGAATATGGTCATGTTATATATCAAATAGAATGTATCAATGAGGCGATCACTCTGGTACATTTTTTGTCCAAATCGGATTGTTATGTCATCCAAGATGGCTGCCGAAATGTCAAAAGGTCGTTCTTTTATTAGAGATTTCAAAATTCTTCTTCACATGAACCGCTTGGCCCATGGTAGCCAAACTTAAAAGTTATGGTCCATGGGTGAAGCCTTTTCAGATTTGTTAAAATGGAGGTCATCGCTAATCCAAGATGGCCGCTGTCTAAAAATAGCATAAATTCTTAAAAAATCTTCTTCTCATGAACCGCTAGCCGGATTTCGACGAAACTTGGTAGGAATGATCGATGTACATTGCTCTTTGAAAGTTGTTAAAATGGTGACCCCGGGGTCAAAAATGGGCGTGGCCCGTGTGATCAAATTGGGGTCAAATTTTATGACTGAATATGGTCATGTCATATATCAAATTGAAGGTATCAATGAGGCGATCACTCTGGTGCAATATTTGTCGGAATCGGATGATTATGTCTTCCATGATGGCACCAAAAGGTTCATTTATTCAAGATTTTTAACAACTTTTTCTCAGGAACCACATGGCCGATGCTGGGTGAAGCATTTTCAGATATTGTAAAATGAGAGTCATCGCTTAATCCAAGATGACCGCCATCTAAAAATAGCACAATTTTTTTAAAACACATGAACTCAATGTCACTTTCTCCTCTGGTGTTCATGGAGTCAGGTGAGCGAATTAGGGCCATCATGGCCCTCTTGTTTAAATTAGGTACTTATTTATCAACATTAAATACCACTTTCTCGTAACCGGATGTCTTCGATTTTTTGTTCATGTGAATAATAGCAATTTATCAACAAACATGTTATCCAATTTTCGGTATTAAGTCTCTAAACAATTGGCCAAAATAATTTTTTAAAAATTACTACAATTTATGCAACAATTTGATAGTTTTAATAAAAAAATGTTACCCAGTATGCTCGAATAATTTTTTTTCTATACACACTATATAAATAAATGTTTTGTTAAGTTCGTTTGATAATATTACCACACGTTTTATCTCCATATTTATTTTTCAATTTTTCCCGATTTTCGCACCAAATTACCACTTTTTCCCTAAAATGACAGCTTTCCTACCCTCCGATGTTAGGCGATTTTTTTTCTGCTGGTAAGCATATGTTTCTCGAATTATTGGCAATAATGGCATTTGAGTTGCAGAGACTTTCGGGTCAAATCTATATTCCCTGGCCTAATGCATTACGTACAAGTGTTCGCTTGGCCCCGGAATGAGTATTGTCTAAAGCCATGGTAAAACAGCACGCGCTGTATACGTTTGAAAACGGCTGTGAACCTTGTCAAACAACGATAGTCATGAAACAATACATTTTCCCCGCCTCATATTAGAGAATCACATGTATCGTTAAACACTATTTTTACGAACAATAAATTCTGCCAAATTATTGGAGCTGATGCAAAATTTAAATCCACATATATAATTGCAGATCCCATAATGTTTAACAATTTCCGTAACTTTCGGCATACATCGAACATGCAACGGTGAAACTTCCATTTGAATATTTTCCCAATTGTTTTCAGCTTTCTACTATTTGACATGTTCGCCTATATGTGGTACATGTATGTACTATGATATCATACTAATAGACTTTGGTTAACACAGATGACTTAAAACCAACTTAACCCTTTCACCCCTAAAACGTTTATGAAAAGGGATTGTTGTTTGTTGTTTGCTCTCAAAATATGAAAATGACTTGCAGAAATTATAAACCATGTGAGGCGGCTCACCTGGATCTGCACTGTTTGCAAACGCCGCTATAGCGGGCTTTCGAGTTCAAAGCGAGCTTTCGTAGGAAAGCTGAATTCTTTGTTGTGAGATGAGTAATGTGACGTCGTGAAGAATATGTTGTCGTTACAACAATGATTGACGTCACCTCATCGCATGTGCTAAACTATGAATAAATCGGCCAATTTACATCGGAATTGCATAAAATAAACACAAGTATTTTGCAAAAGAGTGCCGCGTCAGAACACGAGAACATGTAAAAATGCCAACAGTTTGCCATAAGCGACATTTTCCCACGACGCGTCTTAAATGTAGTTGTTACCGGAGAAATGACGCAGGTTTGCGACATGTGTAGCTCCTGATCAAATACATGTATCACACACCTGTCGCCTGGCAACGACATGTATTGCTTGTTAGAAGCATGACCGGTGTTTCATTTATGGCATCGCGAACAATGCAGATCCATATCGGACTGTGTGGATGCACACTGATCTGGATATTCACTGGTTGCAAAAACAATAAGCCCCGTTTTTGCAGTCACAGTCACAGATATCTAGCTGCGCATTTACTGAAAACATCCCGCCAATAAAACAATATCATACCCTGCATAGACAGTATAAACTACGTGTCTTCGGCTGGATCCTGATCCCTAAGACTCTCGTTGGAGTTTCATTGGTTGAACAACGAGACGTGACGTAAACCGGAGGACGTCACTGCAAGGAGGTAACGTAAGCAGGTCGATGTTCCATTAAACGAAAATTTCATTACATTTCCGCATTTAATAGCAACATGTTTTGCTTGGTAAAATAGAAAACACGACTGGTGCCTATATATATCAAATTTATAAGGCTCGACTCGGAAAATCCAATGAAAGTCGTGTTATAGTATCACGTGTATCAGGCTCGGCTTGGAAACGCCAGAAATTCCTCGACAAGACGCGGAATTCCTACGCGTTTCATGGCCTCGACTGATGCAGTTGTAACTAAACGACACTAGCCTGATCTTCTCCACTCCACACACTTAACCATGCTCGCGTTGTTCCACATTAGGATATTTTCTATCGTGTTCCTGTCTATTCGGTGTTTGTATTATCGAATAACCATCCGAATGGGAAGCTTATTTGGCGAGGCAATGTGATTCCGCATGTGTAAATTTGCAAGTTATCAATACTCGGGCCGCCGTTTGACAAAATGAACCGTTCGACGTCATAAACCAGTTCTCCCATAAAAGGGACCGCGTTTCGTGATTAGGGTATACACTGTTTCATCATTACGACGCTGAAATATGTGTATACCTACTGCTTCTGGCGAATATTACAATTCCTCATTATTGTGTCCCCGTGCATACGCCTACTGGCGGGCTTCTATGTCATTTTTGCAAATGGAATAACGTGCACGTTGTCAATTCGTGCTCATTCTCAATGAGAGTTATCTGTTGTACGGTCGTTAATGAATCGATACATGTGCAGATCAACTACGCTGTGAAACTTGGCGCCTGCAAAGGATTGGACCTGACTCAGTACCTCTAGCTGCGGACAGTAACTATGCAAACTGAAGCTCGGGCAATGCGACTAGCTTCAGAAATTGCGAAAACTATTCATGTATGTGACAGTTCTAATATTCGCGCATTGTGGACTAGTTATCTATGTCATCATGATGATTGGCTTCGGAATTTTCTGACTCCGGATGACTAGCCACTGAATCTGCTGACACTAGCGCAGGTGCTGACACTAGCACATGATGACTAGCGACTAAATATGCTGACACTAGCACAGAATGACTAGTGTCTCAATTCGATGATACTAGCGCAGGATGACTAGCCGCTTAATTTGCTGATACTAGCTCTGGGTGACTAGTGGCTGAATATGCCGACACTAGCGCAGTATTAGTGGATGACTAGTGGCTAAATCTGCGTACACTAGCATAGGATGACTAGCGGTCGAATCCGCTGACACTAGCGCATTATGACATTATCGCAGGATGACTTGCGACTGAATCTGCTGACACTAGCGCATTATAACTAGTGGCTGATTCTGCTGGCATTAGCGCACGATGACTACTGGCTGAATCTGCTGACACTAGCGCACGATGACTAGTGGCTGAATCTGCTGATTCTAGCGCAGGATCACTAGCTGCTGAATCTGCTGACACTAGCGCAGGATCACTAGCTGCTGAATCTGCTGACACTAGCTCACGATGTCTAGTGGCTGAATCTGCTGACACTAGCACGGGATCACTAGCTGCTGAATCTGCTGACAATAGCACATGATCACTAGCTTCTGAATCTGCTGACACTAGCTCACGATGACTAATGGCTGAAGCTAGTCATCATGCGCTAGTGTCAGCAGATTCAGCCACTAGTCATCGTGCGCTAGTGTCAGCAGATTCAGCAGCTAGTCATCGTGAGCTAGTGTCAGCAGATTCAGCAGCTAGTCATCCTGCGCTAGTGTCAACAGATTCAGCCAGTAGTCATCGTGCGCTAGTGTCGGCAGATTCAGCAGCTAGTGATCCTGGGCTAGTGTCAGCAGATTCAGCCACTAGTCATCGTTAGCTAGTGTCAGCAAATTCAGCAGCTAGTGATCCTGCACTAGTGTCAGCAGATTCAGCCACTAGTCATCGTGCGCTAGTGTCAGTAGATTCAGAAGCTAGTCATTGTGAGCTAGTGTCAGAATCTGCTGACACTAGCGCACGATGACTAGTGGCTGAATCTGCTGACACTAGCGCAGGATGACTAGCTGCTGAATCTGCTGACACTAGTTCACGATGACTAGCTGCTGAATATGCTGACACTATCGCACGATGACTAATGGCTGAATCTGCTGACACTAGCACAGGATGACTAGCTGCTGAATCTGCTGACACTAGCGCAGGATCACTAGCCGCTGAATTTGTCGACACTAGCGCAGGATGACTAGCTGCTGAATCTGCTGACACTAGCGCAGGATCACTAGCTGCTGAAATTGTCAACACTAGCGCAGGATGATTAGTGGATGACTAGTGGCTGAATCTGCTTAAACTAGCGTAGGATGACTACTAGCTGCATAGCATGGTGCCGTTTGTCCATGTATACTAGCCATCTGTACATCGAGCAAATACCCTTATAATGCTTAATTATAATGTATAGTCTGCTGTCTATTATTTATTTTCGTTTTTTGTTCACCAAACCGTTGGTTTGAAAACACTTTAAAATCATATCCAATGATTTCAAAATGTTGGCAATGAATGTTTTTATTGAGACTAACAATGACAATGACTAAACACATTGTGAGCAGCAAAGGCCATGACTATATTGGTTGCATATGTACATGTATTCATCGCAGTCACGTGCACTTTCCTCAAACACCGTCACTTTATAATGGACATTAATCTCCGCTTTAAGACCCTCACTTACGTCGCTAATGATGGTGCGCAAACGGGTCTTTGTCCATAATGGCAATGTTTTATGAGGTAGGAATACACCAAATAACGCAGATCACCATACAATAGATAACGACGTCATATGTCATTTTCGAGCATTAAACGTTACCTGATAAATATAATACCAGGCTAGTGTCTTTTGATATCAAGTTTATTAGGCAAGGCTAGGAAACGCGTAGGAATTCCGAGCCTGATAAACTTTATATCGAACGACAATAACCTGGTATTATATTTATCAGGTAACGTTTTATGCTCCAAAATGACATATGACGTCGTTACCTATGGACAGAACGCGGACTGGTTAACGTTGCGTCAGTACACTGGCGTTATTTGGTAACGTCACGTGATGTGATCCGACCAATGGAATGTCAGTTTTCACTTCGTTGTAACCCGGAAGTTTGTATCAACTCAATGCCCGATACAACAATATGTTATCAGTCAGTACGTATTCGGTCAATAAAGGGCAGGTTACCTAATAAAGATCTATTCGACCCTCGGGGCATGTCTGTCTGTCGGTCGGTCGGTCGTCGGACGGTCGGTCGGTTGGTCGGTCGGTCGGTAATAACATAAATACAAATGTAATGTTTGTGCTGGTAGTCATATACAAATATGTACACTCATGTAATGAAGAAACACAGCATTTTTTTTTTAAAAAGTTCATCAGGCGAGGATAGGCAACGCGCGAACGCCGGGGAATTCCTACGCGTTTCCTAACCATGCCTGATAAACTTGGTCAATACTAGTCTGGCATTCGCTATAAACCAATTCATAAAAGCGTGTCTGAAAGGACAACGAGTAATGGTAGCTGCGGTAGCGATAGGCCGAGTTTTCTCATCCTCGTTTTTCATATCGAACGGTCATTTGCGCGCTCCGTAAGACAGCTCCACTTCGGCAATAGCTTCATTTCATTCTAGGAATATGAAGTGGTACAATAAACGGGAACTGAGACAGCGATCGTTTTCTCATCTTCTTGTTTCATATCGAATGTATGTGTATTTCGGCAATAACCTCATTTCATGCTCGGAATATGAAGTTGCAGGCATAATGAGCGGAGGGAAAATGAAATGATAGTCTCGGTCTTAATGAGTTTGGTTATCGCTGTGAGTTGATAGTGCATAGGCAGTTTGGATATTCAAGGTAAGTTTCTTAGATTTAAATTGTGTCGTCTGCTGTTTATTTTGAAGAATGACATCGCTTGAGAATCTGTCTTCATTGGCTATCAATTACTAAATCGCAATGAGTGAGTTTGGTAGGCAAGGTCTATATGTTTTATTTTTTTAAATTAAATTTTGTCGTCTGCTGCTTATTTACATGCATTTTACGTTTTTATTTATCGATGAGTGCATATTTCGATAAGCATGCGAATTGTTTCCATTGTATCTCAGTTGATCACTCACTATGGGTTTGGATAATCGGAGGTAACAATGCCTTTTGTCGGGAAAACGTGTCGTCTGCTGTTTGTTTGTACTGTCAATTTTGTTTTCTCGATGAATGCATGTTTCGAGAGTGCATGCTACTTGTTTCCAATGGAAATCAGTTGATCGCCGACATGCGGTTGGATTGTCGGAAGTAACACGTGTCTGTATTGTCTAGATTAAATTGTGTCGTTTGCAGTGAGCCGTTTCACTAAACTTCGTTCGACTAAAATGTTCGTAAGTGCAAATTTAGGATCGTCTGGAAATTTCAATTGATGGATTCAGATTTATTGAACATAGGCTGCCTGCTCAATAAATGTAAATCCAATAATTGTTTACAAGAAAACAGTGTTACTGTGATTAATGTAAGAATGTAATCTTGCACTTACGAACAGTTTAGTCATATGAAGTTTAGTGAAACGGCCCACTGTGTATTACCGATATCGAGGGCACGTAATAATCGTTTCCACTGGATATTATATGATTTGGGACAACGCTGGTCACAAACTCAATAAAGCCTTTCTTTGTCGCCGATAGAGACAATTGTGCCATACGACCGATAGTTGCCATTGTTTTCCCAATGACTTACTTCATTCCAGTATTAACTCAGAGAAAGTAACCATGATAAAAGTGGCCAATGATAAGGCAACGCAATGCCACAATACAATAATGCCACACTTCGCATGATCTCAACCAGCCGCCCAACAGAAACAAAAATAATTTAATTTTGAATTTGGAAATACAACTGGAAATCATTGAGCTATACTGATACTATAAATACACTGATTGATTTGCCAGGTCTTCCGCAGCTTTTCTGAAAGTGCGTTGTCAGCAGATAGGTAACATACAAGTACATACATGTATATATATGTTTGCAACTGTCAGTGTATAGATTATGTTGCGGGTTATTATGGTAGACCATATGAACCTCAGTGATTAGTAGTGCACCCGCCCTCACAGTGGCACATAACAGTGCACCCGGGTCCATCATGAGAACACTTGCAATTTTTCATATACGCAGTGTATGTATGACTGGGCATCTGCTAGCAACGTCCAGTAGGGAGTCCAGACATGTGTCTCTGAATCATGAACATACCCCCAATCAGAGGAAACTGTAAGATCCTGTTTCCGCTAGCATACCTGATTCCTGAGGAATCCTTTTTGAAAACATGCTGCATCACCCTTTCTTGGTGTACACAATGACAATCAATACTTATAGATGCTCCATGTTCATGGAGTCGATGGTCATGATATTATGGTTCTCAATTTGAGCAATGAGCGTCTCTGATAGATCGGGATGTATATAAATCTCCCATTTAACCAAACTGTCTTTTTGTCTGACACCCAGAAAGGTAGTTGTTGTATCACAACCATTTCGTAAGTGGAAGCGAGAATTTGAGAGGCGCTTCTGTAGTACGACTTAACGGGCGATGCCATGGTCATGATTTTACCAGTGCGGAATGCGACTCAAAGCTCAGAGACATTGTCGAAACTGCAACACTCCTATCGTGACACTATTTCTATCGACAGTCTGTATCATCGCGTTGATATGTCCTTGCTGCGCAATTTATGATAGATGCAGAAAGATCTGAATCTGCCTCTTGATGGATGCAGTGTTTGTTTGTTTGTTGGGGTTTAACGACCTATCAGCAGCTAAGGTCCTTTAAGGCCGGGTCAATGGGTTTAGTACTAAATCCTATATATTACATGTAAATGTTCAAGTACAGGTACAAATGGGGGGAAAATCCCAAAATCAGAACCGAATATTTACAATAACAAAACTATATATTCAACCCTGAAATCAGAATAATCCTGATCTGATGTCAGGTCCTCGCCACACCAGAATAACTTGACCCCTCACAAAAGCAGTAGGATCAGTAATAATCTTACTACTTTTATAATGGGCAATAACCCAATTCAACTCCCAGGTAACTAAAGAGCCAAAAATAAAAACGTACCTGAGGGCCAAACCAGGTAAATCGTGTTGCATGTTACCATACCGCATTGTCACCGTTTGTTGTGTACACATACACATGAGTGAGCAGCGTTGAAGCAATTCGACTGCGGACAGGACAAGGAAATGGAATAGCTGCACCTTGTTGTACTGGCTAGTAAAGGAATTTCTTCCAGTCGTGTAGAACCAGTGCCGGAACTTCGACGATAGCTCATTTCGACTGAGCTTGCACTTTGAAACAGTTCTCAAGATACATGTCAGACGCAATGTCCAGCCTCATTGGTTGATGTAGTTGTAGATTTGCAGACGTTACTCATGATGAATGGCATGAAATGACGATTAACATACTGCTCACCATGTGAGCCACAGCATCTGCACCGTCCGTGATTTTCATGCGAAGATGTGTTGTTCGAAATTCAAAGGCAATATAGAATATCGAACAATTTACCTGATCATAGTTGGCTTGATAAGTCGTTCATATCAAAATCGGCGCGAGATTGAATCGTAATGAGGAGTAGCTGAATGTTTGCTGAACTTTACGTTTGAGTCAGTGGGGCATCACGGGACGGTTCAAAATAGCCAAAATTGACTGCTTTTCTGAAGGCGGCGGGTGACTTATAAAAATCGCCGCCTCTCACAATCAGTTAAGGAGGCTCTTGCGACAAGTATTGAAAAATACTCGCAAATGAAGTACAAATTGCGCGCCACAATAAAAATTCAGTAACCGCATCAGATGTGTTCAATTAATATTTTACAAAGTTACCCCACCCACCTATTTTTGGCCAGAAATTTCAACACGACTGAATTTATCGGAATTGTTTTCATGAAAATATGAGGCACAGATACTTTGTTATGTCTTGTTCTATCACTTGTACACCACACCATTTTTTGAAAATGATTTCAAAGCGGGGTCATAACCAGCTACAAATTTTTTCGCTACACCAAATGCCCAGAAAAATACCATTTAAATTCTGATGCGAAACCGTACCGGCGAGACAGCATAGCAGGCGACATTTTCCAAGATGTCAAAATCAACCAGAGCTAACATTCAGTTTCGTATAATTATGAAATACTCTAAAAAATACACCTAGTCAAGCCTCCCTAAGTCAAGAAACATCCACTGATAAACCTATTTTTCTAGACACACTGGTGTAACTTACAGGGTTGGTAGTAAAGTATATAGAAAATCGTCCATCCCCTTTTGAAAGCTAGCTGCCCACTGTCCCGTGAGACCTTAAGGGGAAATATTTTTCCCCCGAAACGGCTCGTCTCGCTCTATATTGCTAATTTCATCAATTTTACGTAAAACGCAAACAAAGAAAAATGTACAAAATGAAAGCCGATGTTGAAATGGGGCGCGGATATCGCCCACCCCCAAAATGGCGAAACGCGAAGTTTCATTTCGGTGTATCGACAGCAAAATACCATGCTTACCTCCAGCCCTGCTGAACCCTGCATATTTGAGTGCAGTAAACGAAAACTGCTGGATGTTATCTCGGGACATGTTCTTCTGTCAAACAATACTGGTTAGAGGTGAAATATGACACCTTGAAATATCAGACTTTTCCCCTTTAAGGCATCACGGGACGGTTCAAAATAGCCAAAATTGATTGCTTTTCTGAGGGCGGCGGGTGACTTATAAAAATCACCGCCTCTCACAATCAGTTAAGGAGGCTCTTGCGACAAGTATTGAAAAATACTCGCAAATGAAGTACAAATCGCGCGCCACAATAAAAATTCAGTAACCGCATCAGATGTGTTCAATTAATATTTTACAAAGTTACCCCACCCACCTATTTTTGGCCAGAAATTTCAACACGAGATGTGAATTTATCGGAATTGTTTTCATGAAAATATGAGGCACAGATACTTTGTTATGTCTTGTTCTATCACTTGTAACACCACACCATTTTCTGAAAATGATTTCAAAGCGGGGTCATAACCAGCTCAAATTTTCACTACAAATGCCCGAAAAATACCTTAAATTCTGACGCGAAACCGTACCGGCGAGACAGCATAGCAGGCGACATTTTCCAAGATGTCAAAATCAACCAGAGCTAACATTCAGTTTCGTATAATTATGAAATACTCTAAAAAATACACCTAGTCAAGCCTCCCTAAGTCAAGAAACATCCATAAACCTATTTTTCTAGACACACTGGTGTAACTTACAGGGTCGGTAGTGAAGTATATAGAAAATCGTCCACCCCCTTTTTAAAGCTAGCTGCCCACTGTCCCGTGAGACCTTAAGGGGAAATATTTTTCCCCCTGAAACGGCTCTCGGTCGCTCTATATTGCTAATTTCATCAATTTTACGTAAAAACGCAAACAAAGAAAAATGTACAAATGAAAGCCCGAGATGTTGAAATTGGGGCGCGGATATCGCCCACCCCCAAAAATGGCGAAACGCGAAGTTTCATTTCGGTGTATCGACAGCAAAATACCATGCTTACCCCTCCAGCCCTGCTGAAACCCTGCATATTTGAGTGCAGTAAACGAAAAACTGCTGGATGTTATCTCGGGACATGTTCTTCGTCAAACAATACTGGTTAGAGGTGAAATATGACACCTTGAAATATCAGGCTTTTCGCCTTTAAGGCATCACGGGACGGTTCAAAATAGCCAAAATTGATTGCTTTTCATGAGGCGGCGCGGGTGACTTATAAAAATCACCGCCTCTCACAATCAGTTAAGGAGGCTCTTGCGACAAGTATTGAAAAATACTCGCAAATGAAGTACAAATCGCGCGCCACAATAAAAATTCAGTAACCGCATCAGATGTGTTCAATTAATATTTTACAAAGTTACCCCACCCACCTATTTTTGGCCAGAAATTTCAACACGACTGAATTTATCGGAATTGTTTTCATGAAAATATGAGGCACAGATACTTTGTTATGTCTTGTTCTATCACTTGTAACACCACACCATTTTCTGAAAATGATTTCAAAGCGAAAAATACTAAAATTTCTGCCCTATTCTTGAAACGAAATAAACCGTACCGTCGAGACAGACGATACGCGAGAAACAGGCATAGCAGCGACATTTTCCAAGATGTCAAAATCAACCAGAGCTAACATTCAGTTTCGTATAATTATGAAATACTCTAAAAAATACACCTAGTCAAGCCTCCCTAAGTCAAGAAACATCCATAAACCTATTTTTCTAGACACACTGGTGTAACTTACAGGGTCGGTAGTGAAGTATATAGAAAATCGTTCCACCCCCCCCCCTTTTTAAAGCTAGCTGCCCACTTGTACCCGTGAGACCTTAAGGGGAAATATTTTTCCCCCGAAACGGCTCGTCTCGCTCTATATTGCTAATTTCATCAATTTTACGTAAAACGCAAACAAAGAAAAATGTACAAAATGAAAGCCGATGTTGAAATGGGGCGCGGATATCGCCCACCCCCAAAATGGCGAAACGCGAAGTTTCATTTCGGTGTATCGACAGCAAAATACCATGCTTACCTCCAGCCCTGCTGAACCCTGCATATTTGAGTGCAGTAAACGAAAACTGCTGGATGTTATCTCGGGACATGTTCTTCTGTCAAACAATACTGGTTAGAGGTGAAATATGACACCTTGAAATATCAGACTTTTCCCCTTAAGGCATCACGGGACGGTTCAAAATAGCCAAAATTGATTGCTTTTCTGAGGGCGGCGGGTGACTTATAAAAATCACCGCCTCTCACAATCAGTTAAGGAGGTCTTGCGACAAGTATTGAAAAATACTCGCAAATGAAGTGCAAATCGCGCGCCACAATAAAAATTCAGTAACCGCATCAGATGTGTTCAATTAATATTTTACAAAGTTACCCCACCCACCTATTTTTGGCCAGAAATTTCAACACGACTGAATTTATCGGAATTGTTTTCATGAAAATATGAGGCACAGATACTTTGTTATGTCTTGTTCTATCACTTGTAACACCACACCATTTTCTGAAAATGATTTCAAACGGGGTCATAACCAGCTCAAATTTTCGCTACAAATGCCCGAAAAATAACTTAAATTCTGACGGGAAACCGTACCGGCGAGACAGCATAGCAGGCGACATTTTCCAAGATGTCAAAATCAACCAGAGCTAACATTCAGTTTCGTATAATTATGAAATACTCTAAAAAATACACCTAGTCAAGCCTCCCTAAGTCAAGAAACATCCATAAACCTATTTTTCTAGACACACTGGTGTAACTTACAGGGTCGGTAGTGAAGTATATAGAAAATCGTCCACCCCCTTTTTAAAGCTAGCTGCCCACTGTCCCGTGAGACCTTAAGGGGAAATATTTTTCCCCCGAAACGGCTCGTCTCGCTCTATATTGCTAATTTCATCAATTTTACGTAAAACGCAAACAAAGAAAAATGTACAAAATGAAAGCCGATGTTGAAATGGGGCGCGAATATCGCCCACCCCCAAAATGGCGAAACGCGAAGTTTCATTTCGGTGTATCGACAGCAAAATACCATGCTTACCTCCAGCCCTGCTGAACCCTGCATATTTGAGTGCAGTAAACGAAAACTGCTGGATGTTATCTCGGGGACATGTTCTTCTGTCAAACAATACTGGTTAGAGGTGAAATATGACACCTTGAAATATCAGACTTTTCCCCTTTAAGGCATCACGGGACGGTTCAAAATAGCCAAAATTGATTGCTTTTCTGAGGGCGGCGGGTGACTTATAAAAATCACCGCCTCTCACAATCAGTTAAGGAGGCTCTTGCGACAAGTATTGAAAAATACTCGCAAATGAAGTACAAATCGCGCGCCACAATAAAAATTCAGTAACCGCATCAGATGTGTTCAATTAATATTTTACAAAGTTACCCCACCCACCTATTTTTGGCCAGAAATTTCAACACGACTGAATTTATCGGAATTGTTTTCATGAAAATATGAGGCACAGATACCATTAGGTGTACGCTCCCATAGAAAGTCGGGTACTTGTAAACCCCACTACTTCAAAGAAAACGTGGGGTCGGGAAACCCGAGTTGCACAGCTGGATACTGGAATAAACCTGTCTGCATCCCCGATACCAACCAGATTTAATGTTCCTACGGCGAGATTTAATGTTCCTAACACCGGGTCAAATGGCCCATTAGGCGATATGATAAGATTCTGAAATTCCCAGTTAAATTCTAAATATGTTATAACGCAAATAAAATCTATAAATAATGCTATAATCAATTTTATCATTATCAGAGATGCAAAAATGCCTTTTCTCCCGTCAAAATCGGTTGACCAACGACAAATATATTGTGAAAAAAAAGTAAGATTTTACCAAAATATGTGTTCCGAAGACCTCTCCAAATCCCGCCAAAATGGTTCCAATACGGCGTAGGAATATGCGGGCCAAAATACTATCTATGATACCATTATAATATAAAAATCGTATTCAATATTTATATACACCAGAGGTGAATAGATATATGTATGCATTCCACTAAACAAACGAAAACTAACAAGAAGCCAAATCGCCAAACATAATCCTTATGTGCGAAAATGAAACTGGACGTGTGAGAACTATTTTGTGTCCGCGCATGGATAATGGTCAGGCGGCTTGACCACTGCATAGGACAGAATAAATATGTGTGGTTTCTGAACTAAAATGGGAAGATATAATATCTAATCTTTTTTTGTTATTATTCGATAGCAGAGATATGTACTAGATATTTGCTGTATTTTTATATTTTATTCAAAATGTAGCAGTTAAATATGAGAGCACATAATTATGGCACCACGATTGCAAACTGCAATTATCTATGACATACATGCATACATATGGCATATGTTGGCATGACGGAGAAATGGGGCTTATGATCTATGCTACCAACTCCGCTACCCAAATCAGCCTGCATATCCGCGCAGTCTGATCAGGGTCTGCACGGTTCGCCATTCCGTCTATCTCAATTGATTTCATACATAATAGCATCCGCGATATTCAAAGAATAATATTTATAACAGTCTTGTATTTTTTAGTAAATGATGACATCTTGCAATATGCTTTGAAAGTGTCATAAATATTCGTTGTCATGTACGGAAGAAAAATCATAAATTATGTAAATATTTTTCATGAACTATGACAACTGTGGAAATGTATCAAATTACTTACATGGTTGGTCTCATAACGGATCACTGTGTACATAGTATACGCATATACAAATATAAGGCCAAATATGTATAATTTGCAATTGTGTGTTATTGATTAGAATATTTGCACTAATTGACACTGAGAATGATTGGGAGTCAAAGCGTTTTCCTGGTATCATTAATGTTACTCCTTCAAAAAACTTTAACCCTGATCAGACTGCGCGGACTTGAGATTGATACAGATCGAGCTCCGTGTCAGGTGCATAATTTGGTGGCGAAATTCTTATTTCTCAATGAAAGATAGCAAGTTAGGAGTCCTTTAGAATCGTCTCATTGAGATCATTGAGACTCCCAATTTGCCATTTTTTGGTGCAGAAATTTGTTGTTATCCAGAATTGATAAAATTACACACCTTAGCTTCAGCTCTGTTGATAGTTTATAAAAAAAATCTAATCAAACGTTTTAACAGTCATTCATTCAGTATCAAATAAACTGACTGCGTCTGTAGTTGTACTCTTGACCAAAGTTTGATGACCTGTTTATACACATACACACTATCCCCAATGTATTCCAACATGGGAATGGGTGGTAGGAGGGAGCATGTGATGGGTAATTTAACGATCGGTGTGTGTTCATCCTTCCCGGAATGCCGACCTACATGGTTTGGTCCTCTTGTATCGTTTTGCCCCCCCCCCCCCTCACGCCCCCCCCCCACCCCCTCCCCCCCCCCCCCCCCCCCCCCCCCCCCGGTACTTGAGAGCTGAATCATGTTCCAGTAAGAAATAATAAGCTTATCATAGCTCCCAACTTGCCATTTTTGGTGAAGAAATAACAAAATCCTACCTCAAATTTATCAAATTACGCACCTTGACTGAAGCTCTGTTGATAGTTTATAAAACATTTTCAATCGCCAACTTGGACTCAAAACATATTTCCTTTTGCACACGCACTAAGTACGATTCAAGTC